>WBNM01015045.1:116085-127583 GCA_013399055.1 Ramphastos sulfuratus | reverse complement strand
GCTGCAGCCTTCTGAACATCTTTAAGCTCACTTTCCCCCTTCTACACCTGCATCTTTTTGTTCAAAATTTATATTGGGTCCTCTGCTTTGGTTTCTACATGATTTCAAAACTTTGAGAATTTGATACAGCCATAAATAGAAAGGAGTTAAGAAAGATCAATCTGCATACCCTTTGCTTCAAAGTCCACCCGCTGAAGTCAAAGACTAAACTGAATGGTTAATTCTGATCCATCTCACAGCTCTTTAGTAAATCCTTTTGGGCAAGCAAGAACATTCCTCTGAATTCCCAGTGACTATTGCAGTGGTATGAAACTGTAAATTTCTACCATGAATGGATATATTCAAGACAAAATGTCAGAGCAGTGAAGAGAAACAGATGCCTTCTTATCAGGGATAGCCTCAGAAAAAATAAAATCAAATTTGCCACAGTACCAACACATGGATGACTCATCAGTGGCCATTTGCAACTCTGAATATTCAATGAAGTACAAAATTATTTTTGTGTAACATCCTTAAATTCCCACAGTTCTTTCCTAATTGGCTTTTCCAGCCTAAGAAAGATAACAAACCAACCAAACCTCTTTGTTATTAACTCCCTTTCTCAAGAAGAAAACAGTCTTGTGAGCTCAGGAAGGTTTTGCTTGACTTGAAAATGTCCCATTAATACTGTTCTGAGGAATATAGTGCAGAATGA
Organism: Ramphastos sulfuratus; assembly: GCA_013399055.1. Lineage (NCBI taxonomy): Eukaryota > Metazoa > Chordata > Aves > Piciformes > Ramphastidae > Ramphastos > Ramphastos sulfuratus. The sequence goes on along the minus strand of WBNM01015045.1, from coordinate 126,889 downwards.
GTTGAGGAGAAACACAAGCAACCCAACAGAAGTCCTCCAACCATGAAATTGCAGCGGTACAACTCATACTAAGACTTGGCTCATAGTTTTCTGATGTGTGTATCTGATTCCACATCTACATAATAACTCAGTGAACAAAAACAGGGCTAGAAATACCTCTGCCTTATTGTCAGAACTCTTCAGCTCTTGTGTAGAGTGCCTTAATATCTCTCTAATTATACCACACTTTTCATTCTCTGATTGCAGACCCAGCTCCTGTAAACAGTGCAGGTGTACTATTTCCCATTGCAGCAATTATCTAGAGGGCAATTCAAGCTTAAAGAATTCCACACAGCTCACCTAGAGATGTAGAAAGGCAATTTTTTAGAAGGCATTTGTCCTTTGAAAAACTTGAGCTGCACAGAATGTAGGAAACACATGGTGGCCAAGCTGTGGAATTTGCATGAAATCACAGACTCACAGAATGTCAGGGGTTGGAAGGGACCTCGAAAGCTCACCCAGTCCAACGCCCCTGCCAGAGCAGGATCACCTAGACCAGATCACACAGGAACATGTCCAGATTGGTTTTGAATATCTCCAGAGAGGGAGACTCCACAACCCCCCTGGACAGCCTGTTCCAGTGTTCTGTCACCCTCACAGTGAAAAAAATTCTCCTTATGTTTCCATGGAATTTCCTATGACTCAACTTCTACCCATTGCCCCGTCATTGGGCATCACCAAGAAGAACCTGGCTCCAGCCTCCTGGCATTCACCCTTTACAAACACTGATGAGGTCACCTCTCAGTCTTCTCCTCTCCAAGCAGCACAGCCCCAGCTCCCTCAGGCTCCCCTCATAAGAGATATGTTCCATTCCCTTAGTCATCTCTGTGGCTCTGTGTTGGACTCTTTCAAGCAGTTCTATGTCCCTCTTGAACTGAGGGCTCAGAACTGAACACAGTACTCCAGATGCAGCCTCACCAGGGCAGAGTAGAGAAGCAGAAGAACCTCTCTTGACCTACTAGCCCACAGCCCTTCTAATACACCCCAGAATGACATTGGCCCTCCTGGTCATCAGAGCACATTGCTGGCTCGTGGTCAACCTCCCATCAATAGGACCCCCAGATCTTTTTCCCCTTCACTGCCTTCCAACAGGTCAGTCCCCAACCTATACTGATCTCTGAGGTTGTTCTTTCCCAGGTGCCAGACTCTACACTTTCCCTTACTGAATTTCATTCAATTCCTTCCTGCCCACCCCTCCAGCCTGTCCAAGTCTGGCTGAATGGCAGCACAGCCTCCTGGTGTGGCAGCCACTGCACCCAGCTTGGTGTCATCAGCAAACTCACTGACAGTGCACTCTGTGCCCTCATCGAGCTCATTGATGAATATATTGACAGAATTGGTATCATTACTGACTCTGTGGGACTCCACTAGACACAGGCCTCCAACTATACTCCATCCCATTGACCACAACTCTCTGACTTCTTTCCTTCAACCAGTTCCCAACCCACCTGGCTACCAGCTCATCCAGTGTGCTTTGTGTTCTAGACTTTAAAAGCACAGACAAATTAGGCTCTATGTAAATGAGATAAGATGCTTTATCTCTGGCAATTTGTTACTATTACAATGCTCCTCCTTACCCAGAGGAAAAAGAGGCATGCTTTCCTCAACCTTGCCCTCAAATAAGCCTTGGGTTGTACCTTGCTATCACAACTATAGTGTTTTATATTAAACAGAACAGAAACACAGTAGATGAGAAGGTATTTAGTAACACTAAGAATATATGGAAAGTGATCATTTCCACACTTTTGTTCAAATAACTCTTAATTCTACTGCACAGTTGGTGGAGGGAGACGTAGTATGGCCGCACGTGCTCCTGTGAGCAGCTGCTGAGTGAAACCAGCACAACACAGGGCAATATCTCTTTGCCCTAAAATAAACCTCGAGCTGTCAAGAGGATGTCTAAACTGCTGTGGTGTTTCTGAGCTTCTAGGTCCAGATTTGCCTCTTGGCAAGTATGGAGCCCATATTGTATTGAAACCTGTTTATGCTTCAGACCCTCCTGTCCTGTTTTTTTGCTACAAAACTCACGTGTCTAGGCCAGAGGGAGCCCCAGGGGTTTGGTCAGCCACATCTCTAGGGTCTTTCCTGGCAGCTGGTGCCCACTACTTCAGCTAAGAGCNATATATCTGCTTGTACATTGTGCTGAGCTGTAAATAGAGCTTCATCTAAACTTCCAGCCAGCTGAGTTCTAGTCTGGGTCGTTTTACAGAGTGTGGGGGGGCGGGGAACTCCCAAACCCACATCACCCCCACACCTCAGCTCAGTCTGCTTTCCCTTCAGTTCCCACAAAGAAAGCAACCCCAAGCTTTTCATGCTTTTTTGGCAAATGCCATTAAGAAGGTTGTGAGGTGAATTGCACACAGTTCAACAGCTCCTGTGCTGCAAAGGTTTTTTGATTGAAGGTAGTTTCTAATTTAGGAAAAAAACAATCAACAGGTAAAGAGGAAACCAAAGAGTATGAGTTCCAGTGCATGTAAAGAGACATCAAACAAATGGCTTACTGGAAACACAACACAAATTATGTAACTGCTGAGGTCAGTTGATTGCTAGAATGACTTGTACAGGGAGAGCTAAAGTCAGGACTGTGCCTTCCTTGAAGCCCATGCCAGCTCAGACAGATATTGGGTAAATTATTGGGTGGAGTATGCTGGCCTCTGTTATGTAAAATCTGTTACCATAACCTATTAATCACTGAGCAGACCCCAGAAGGAATTATGGACTGCTCTTTCCCATTCTGCAGAGGAACAACACTGTGTGCACATCTTTCTAATTTTAGGTCTGCATGTATACTGAGTGATGTAAGCAGTGATACCTATCATTTTAGGCAGCACATAAATATGTAGGAGATACTCAGTGGCATCAAGCTCTCAGATTATCTGCAAATACACTGATGTTGCTCATATTGCAACTATACATTCTGCTAATCCTGCTGGAACAAACAGGAATCAGCTAGATGTATGTTAAACCTGTGCTAACATCAGCTGATCTGATGTGACAGGAGAGACCTTGGCAAGGTTTCCAACTCTGCCTATTTCTTTGCCCCTTTCTCTACTGGGTGGCATCTGTGCAACACTCGGGTGCTGTGAGGAGTCAAGATGATTAGTTAAGACTATAGGCTGCAATTAATTTACAGGAAAAGAATGGGAAAAGGCTCTTCAGCAGTCACAGTCACTGGCTAGGTGAGAAGAGCTTCAGCTGTTGGTGGGTTCATCCAGCTGTCAGACCCACAGATGATCTCTGTCCACAGTTACAAAAGCTGGGGCAGACCACTTGAGAATTTTTCACCATTCATAGTAGAGCTAGTTCAGAAATTGAGCATCCACAATGTAGCCTTTCCCCAGAATACTGTTATGGACTTCTAACAATAAACAGAACAAGCAATAGCTAAGGCTAATACAAAAATGTTTGTGGTGATGCATTTTTCTTTTTTTCTGCTTAGATAAGTGTTTGAGTATACATGTTTGTATGAGCCAAAAACAAGTCTACAAAACACTCCTAGTATTGTAGCAAGATGTGATGCTTTTGTTCACAAAGAGAAGTAGTTACTCACTTGAGTAATAGTAGTCTGGTCCCAACACAGCTGAGGTAGGGCAAGGTTTGGTTTTTTTCCTCTTCTGAAAATGTATCTTAAGCATCAATCCATGGGGGCATAATTCAAGCACTTGTCTTCAAGTGCTTCTTTTCAGAGCTTGCTTTCTTCCCTGTGTCTGGTGCCATCTCTTACTTGTCCCTGAGGGCAACGAGCTGAATGCAACACAGAGGACCCATGTGGGGCACTAATCAAATTGAAGAAGTCTGAACAAAAAGAAAGCCTTGAAATAGGAAATTTGAAAATAAATCTGGATGTGCATGTATAGCAAATGTATGTCTGCTGCCTTATGTGATAGTGGGAAGGAGAAAGGGATAGTCAGGATACAAAGCCTAAGGCAAAGAACCTAATGATTTAGCTCAGATACCATTCAGTCAGGGGGCACTTAACAATCTCCACTGTAGGCCATCTGACTCCAAACCATGGGCCCCAAATTTCCCAAAGACACTTTGTGTTTCAGACATGCAACAGCACTCACTGCCTGAAGAATCTGAGCTCTTGCAAAACAGCTCTAGGACTTCTCTTCCTATCCTTCTCTCTCTGTCCTTATTAGCAAGGAGCAAGGATAGGACCCAACCCAAACATGGACTGCACACTCTGTTGGTGACTGTGGGTCTTTGGTGGTATCAGAAGAGGGTCCTGTTGCATGGCAACAGCTGAGCAGCAAGTGCCAAGTACAATCCTGGTGCACTATGGCAAGCTCTAGGGGATTTCTGTCCCAAAATCCCAATGTACCTGTCAGCAATGCCAACTGTAATAGTGAAGGGAAAGGAAACTGTGTCATCCCTTCCTACTGCAACACTTTACTCTGCTTTTCATTACCAAAATTTACTGTTAAAACTAAGCCATGAGTAAGTAAAAGGATCTTACAAACATTTGAAAGCTCTCTTTAAAAAGATTTCCTCCTTTCTTTTTATTTGAACTTCTGGGGGCTTTTGTTTGTTTTTAAACAATGTGCCCTATATTTACAATATGTTTTAACCAGGGATCTAAATCTGCTTTTTTTAGGAGATATTTTGTTTAGTCTCAGTGTATCCTTCTGAAATTTAAGGGAAAAAAAATTAAATTTTTTTTTAAAAAGTACAAATAATTAAACTGAAGCACAAAAAGTTTTAGTGACTTATTCAGGCAGAGAAATGCCTGTCAGAGCCATGAAGGATCTCTTTCCTGATTTCTAGTACTCTATCCTAGTCAGAACAGCACTCCTCTCTCCATCCAACAAAAAGCAGAAGACAGGTTTGTTTTAGCTGGAAATGTGCTCCTATCCACAGAGAGCAGATCCCATTTTTCACTGTGTTAGACTGATCAAACTATACATTACACATGTGCTGTCTCTTCTTTTTCTTCTGATAGATTTCACAGGAGAGCCCAAAACAAATATATTAAATGCAGAAGGCTTTAGAGCAACATTGTCCTGCTTCTTGTGGGACTATGCTGTAGCAATCATACATACTGGCAGAATCCTTTGTATATTTTAAAAACCAGCAATGAGAAATCCTTAGCTGTTTGAAGTTTTTCTTTTTTTTTTTTTTTAATTGGGAAAAAAAAAGAAGAAAGAGAGAAAAAGAACATTATTGAGGTAAAACCAGCCACAAATGTCTGACTCACCCACTCACTGCCACATCTGTATTCCAACTCCATACAGTCCTTAAAAGGCTTCCTGAGCAAGAAGTTCTTGCATTGCAGTAAGATACCTGCTAATCAAACTGTCACCACACAGAGAAGCCAGTTTACTGATTTTACAGGAATATTACTGAAAAATGTGTCTGTTTTTCCTTTTTTTTTTTTCTGTAAAAAGGAGAGGAAATAGAACACAGATACAATTAAAGTACAATTAAATTTATTTTTTTTTTTAGTAGAATAAGACTTTACTGGAACTGCCTATTTCAGTTGTTCCATTGCTGCCATGAAAACTGGGACAATTCCCTTTATATATAACTGGGAATTTTCTACTGTCTAGGTATTGCTAAATCAATAAGAGAGATGATTTATTCCTGGAACTGTTACAGAAATTTCTGAATTGCCATTTTTGTTCCATATAAGAGAAAGCAAAGAGCACTGAATTTCAGGACTTTCCAATACCCTTGCTGTGACAGGAAACCTCAGGAACTGCACACAGGAGCAAGGTCCACTTTTTTTTAGCTTCAATCTCTTTTTCTGCAACAAAGACCAGATGTAGAACACACCTCAAATTTCACTAGGCATATTATCACATGAGTAGCACAGTTCATGAGACTTGCACACACTGCTATGCTTTGAACATCTTCCTTATGAGGAGAGGCTGAGGGAGCTGGGGCTCTTTAGTTTGGAGAAGAGGAGACTGAGAGGTGACCTCATTAATGTTTCTAAAGGTGCCAAGAGGATGGAGCCAGGCTCTGCTGGGTGATGCCCAATGACAGGACAAGGGGCAATGGGTAGAAGTTGAGGCATAGGAAGTTCCATGGAAATATGAGGAACAATTTTTCTCACTGTGAGGGTGACAAAACACCCTCACAGGTGTGCCCTGTGAGGCTGCCCTGGGGGGGCTGTGTAGTGTCCCTCTCTGAAGATGTTCAAAACCCAGCTGGATGCATTCCTGTGTGATCTGGTATAGGTGATCCTGCTCTGAGAGGGGTGTTGGACTGGGTGAGCTNAATTATTAAATCGCAGGGAGCATAATTCTCAAAAGGTTTTTAGGTTTTTTTTTTTTGGAAGAGGGTTAACTATCATTTTGCCACACTGGTGAAAAGCACAAAAACTTATTTATAATGCACAAAATAAATGTCAAAAGAACATGAAAATATATATATATATATATATATTTAATATTGTTTTAATAAGGCTTGCACCTGCAATATTTAAGAGATTCTCTTCGCATCAGTCATTCAGAGGGAGCATGGCAGCTAGTGTACAAAATTTAAATGTGGGTATGTTTGCTGATATGAGCTGGAAGACTTTTGTAGAGGATTTTGGCTTGCATGAATCTGTGATTTCCAAATGAACTTTGCATCAAACACAAAGACTGGACAGTCAGAATGTCAGATGATACTTACTGCTCTGAAGAGCATGTCACAGGCATTTGGCTATCTGTTGGCCATCCACATGTGGCTGTTCGAGGACTTCTTTTTTCAAGTGTACTGTCAAAGCATCAAAAAAATTTGAATGGGGAATATAAAATAAGGATTTTTTTTTTTTTTTAAATCAAGCTGTCATAATTTTCAAGATAAATAACAAAAAGTGGGTGGAAAAGCAGAATCCTACAGTTTTATTAAGCATGAATGACATTAAGTGTGAGTCAGTGCTGTTAACTGCGATGCATTATGTCCGGCTCGTAGTCATATGATAGAGAAGGAATGCTGCTCACAGCACACACAGAAATGACTTGTTTTGGCAGCACCAGCAAATGCACAGCCCCAAGACATTACTGTGTAATAATTTCCCTAGCAAAGGAACAAAAAGTATGACTGAAGCTTTCCCTGACCTCAGAAGTTGAATCAGTTGGTTAAAGTTGACCTACTTTGGGCTTCCATTTTCAACTTCTTTAACTAATATTTTTTTTCCTTCCGTGACAGTGTTTTGTTTGTTTGTTTGTTTTGTGGGTTTTTGGTTTTTGTTTTGTTTTATTTTCCATCTAGGGAAGACCAGTAGATCAAGAATGAGTTTTTGAAGCATGGAAGGAGAGAAGTGGAAAAGAGTTTTCCTGTGCAGATTACATGTTTTCTTATNAACACCCTCACAGGTGTGCCCTGTGAGGCTGCCCTGGGGGGGCTGTGTAGTGTCCCTCTCTGAAGATGTTCAAAACCCAGCTGGATGCATTCCTGTGTGATCTGGTATAGGTGATCCTGCTCTGAGAGGGGTGTTGGACTGGGTGAGCTTTTGAGGTCCCTTCCAGCCCCTGACATTCTGTGATTCTGTGGGACTGAGGTGCATCAGCTTTGACTTTCTCAGTAGTTGCCAAAATGCTGCTATTNCTCAGAAGTTGAATCAGTTGGTTAAAGTTGACCTACTTTGGGCTTCCATTTTCAACTTCTTTAACTAATATTTTTTTTTCCTTCCATGACAGTGTTTTGTTTGTTTGTTTGTTTTCTGGGTTTTTGTTTTGTTTTGTTTTATTTTCCATCTAGGGAAGACCAGTAGATCAAGAATGAGTTTTTGAAGCATGGAAGGAGAGAAGTGGAAAAGAGTTTTCCTGTGCAGATTACATGTTTTCTTATAGCACGTTTATTTACTAGCAAATTTATCCTAAAGATAGCAGGCAACACATCTCCTTTATATATTCTGATGAATCAGAATGTCTATAAGTGAATCCTTAAGTAAAGAAGAAAACAAGATTATCATAATGGTTTGTGTCATCACAGAATGCCTCAGTCATGGACTAACTAGGCATTACACAAACCCCAAGGTACCAATTTTTGGTTGTTCCTATAGATTTAAAACTTGCTGTGAAGAAGTGGGAAAGCTATTTACTCTCAGGGTAGCCTCCTCTGTGCACTGAAAAATAGAGTTACTGAAGTGTTTTGCTAACTACCCAAGGCAGCTGCAGGCAGTCTGCTCAGCTACAACTACGTTTTCACAGAGCTATAAAACTCCCTCTCGGGCTAGGGACAGAAGACAGAGTTGCATTCCTCATCCATATGGGTGGAACCTCTACAATTCTTCAAGGGAATGTCTACACAACACTACTGTTTGGCCTTTGGAAATGGAAGGGTTTATGCTTTGGGTAAGAGACTCACTCACTAGCCTCTTGCCTCCCACACATCCACTCTGGGACTTCATCTGTCATAGGCAGCAAGACAGTGACCCTCTAACCAGCTGACCCTGCAGCTGAAGAACACTGTGGTGGTGTGTTGCATAGTGACCAAAAAGCAAGTTTCCTGGCAATTTTGGTGTAGCAAGAAACCCTATTAAAGAGAATGTTCTTCAGCCATAGCCTCATGCCAATAAATATCTCTTGGCAAAAAAATAACCATTTTCACCAACCAACTTACTCAGCTGTGGCTGAGTACTTTTCTTTCCCATGCTTTGTCTCTAGTTTGTGGTGATCAGAAGTCACCCCAGGAATCCAGATGCATTTAAGAGTTTAACACATCCTGCTGTGTTGCAGACTTGCTTTTCCCAAACATGCAGGCAGAGCCAGGCACAAAAATCCAACACCTAGCTACCACTGTAAATGTTGGACAAATATTGCTTCTTTTAGTGGAAGCAGATTATTATATATTATGTATATAAGGCTGGCACCCCAACACCTAGCTACCACTGTAAATGTTGGACAAATATTGCTTCTTTTAGTGGAAGCAGATTATTATATATTATGTATATAAGGCTGGCACCCCAAAACCTAGCTACCACTGTGAATGTTGGACAAATATTGCTTCTTTTAGTGGAAGCAGATTATTATATATTATGTATATAAGGCTGGCATCTGAGCACAAAAATCATGCAGACTGCCAAAACAGTAGAGGGGCTGTCACCTAGTAGAGACATAGATACACTGAAACTGAGAGACAATACTCTCCTTCTTATGGTAATCTGAGTCACCTTGTGCAATGCTGGAAGACACAATATAAATATTACTGTTTGTAGTATATTTCATACTGGCTAGAAGTCTGAGAAGGATTTGGATCCTGGCCATCAGTTCAGAAACTGTGCCAGAAGTGGAGCAAAAGCAACATTAAAGGTACTTAACTAGCTAAATGATGGTTTCTCTGCACTCTTACCATTCACTTTGCAGTTGCTGACAGGCAGACAAGTATCTTACTGGATGCTATTAACAGCTCAAGGTAGAGCAATCACAAGCACAAGTGTATGAACTTTCCCCAAAAGTGAGGTTCTACAAAATAAAGTAAACCTATTCAAAGGGAATTGCAGTAAGCACAGACAAGTTAGCTCCATGCTTCAGATCCAGAGGACCTATTTATTTTGTCATAATTATATAGATACTTGGGACACATATAGATACCTTCAGAGTGTACCACAGTGATCTATTTTAGAATCATAGAATTATAGAATGGTAAGGTTGGAAGGGACCTCAAAGATCATCCAGTTCCAACCCCCTGCCATAGGCAGGGACACCTCCCTCTAGTACAGGTCACTCAAGGCCTCGTCCAATAATCCTGCTGTTTCCAAAGGCAAACACCCTTTTCCTATACACCCTTTTCCTATACACCCTTTTCCTTTTTATTCATTAGAATAAATATATATCTAAAAGGAAATAAAAATGCAAAAGTAATCTTCACGCAGCATTATATAGATGCAGGGGTACAAAATGAAGCACTGTAAAACTCAGTGTCACATTGTAAAACTCAAAAAAGTTTATTTTTAACTCTGAGGGGAAAAAAAAAATCAATCACTTTATCTCTGCTCATTACTGTCTACACCTCTTTCCCACGCCAAATACAAATCTTAACACATTATTGTATAATAATCTCAAAATAGGTATTTTGTGTGGATGCTTTAATGTGGTTGGAAAAAAAGTCCCTTTCAGGATCTTCTAACCAGTAAATGCATTGACCTTACATGTCCTATTTTACACCACCACTAATTTTTCACATGCAAGGCTCACATTTGCAGATACACTCTGCAGAGACTGACAAGTAATACTTTGTTTTAGGTTTCCAGCAACAAGCACTTTCTTTATTACCAAAGGACATTTCACAGAGTCACTTCAGAGAATGCAAATGAAACCACAGAGTAAATGTCTTTCATCTTACTTGATGTAGGAGGAAAAGTGCAGTCTTTCTAGAAAATATTCTGTTTTGGCATCACGTGAAAAGAAAGCTTTAATTAATAGTACGTTCAGTTTTCTGATGTTGAGTACTATTCAGAAACGTGGGCATCTGCAGCCAGCTAGAGGCCATTAAACATGCTCTTGGGCTCTGTTGACAGGGTTTTGCTTCAATACAAAAAAAAAAAAAAGCTCCAACAAAGTCTCTCCAACAGCTACAGAAAAGTGAAAGAGTAGGAGAAGACTAGGAGAGCATGTTAATACAGCAGGTAATGCACACGGGACAGAAAATGAAATTGCGAATCTGTATACACACGGAGCCGAAGGTTTATGTGAACTGGGAGCTGAGTGACTCATTTCTCAGTTTGCTAACTGAACAACAAATTTGCTCCAAAAGAAATGCTGTGGGGTTGTACTATGGGGGATGCAAAGGTAGAAAGCAAAATGAAAAACTGAAAAGAAAAAAAAAACAA
>WBNM01015045.1:78763-115791 GCA_013399055.1 Ramphastos sulfuratus | reverse complement strand
AGACGACAAGCCTGAGTGGCTTACCTGTGTTTTGAGTACTTATTCTTACACATCTCAGCAAGCCTATGAGTGAAGCAGACATCATCAGTGTTTCCTTTTCACAGCCTATAATACAATTTTCTCTATTAAAATACTCCAATTAGTTCAAACCAGCACATACCTTTAACTTGTATATTTCTGTAACTATTCCTGTCTATTGTGTATATCTCTGCTTGTATATTGTACTAAGCCGTAAATAGAGCTTCAGTCCTTAACTTCCAGCTGGCTGAGTCTAGTCTGAGTGATTTTACAAAGTGTGGGGGGGCAGGGAACTCCCAAACCATCACAAACCACAAAACACAAACAAACAAACAAACAAACAAAAAAACCCACAACCCAAACAAAACAAAAAACAAACAAACAAAAAAATCCTCTTTGCCTTTTAAGCTAGTTGATATGCAGTGACATTTCTCTGAAAATAGAGTATCTGGAGGGAAAAAAAAAGAAAAAAAAACAAGAAAAAAAAGTAAAAGGTATACCTCTATATTACAGGTACTCTGTCCCCACTGACATTTTGGACTGGCCACATTCAAAACAGGAACACTCAATATCCTGTGAAGCTGATCTGTAAGATCCTATTGTCCCTAAATTTGAAGTGACTCATCAGAAGAGTGAGAATATTCTCAGTATCTACTGCAGGCACTTGTACAGTCACATAATCCTCAGAAATAAGATCTTGAAGGCAAGGGGGAAAATCTCTATGCTATGCATTTCAAGAATGTGATTTCTAGTTTGTTGGTAGTGGTTTTGTTTTTTGGGGGAGTTTGCTACTGGGTTTTGGTTTTTTTTTTTTTTGAGTATGGGGTTGTATGTTTTTTAAATAAATAAGAGACCTGCAAATACCTTCACAGCTAAGCTCAGCATCCCAGTTTTCCAAGTGTTTCACTGTTTTCCAGTGACATACTTTATGCACCAGGCACTGGAAAACTCCCCTGCAGGTTTGCTTGATCTTGTTAATGCTCATGCATTTGCACGGTGCGGAGCTGGCACACAGTTGCTAGGACGTCTGAGCGAAGACTCAGCAGCAGCCAGGGAAGCATTCACTGGATAGCTGCGTTGCTATGCCTGCCAACTAGTGGACAGATGAACATTGAGCCCCTTAATTAGCAGAATCCATGTTAAGCCTACTTTTCCTGCATCTTCTTTCTGCATGTGCCTCAGGTTGATATAACACTGGTTAAAATTTCTTTGGGTTTTTTTTTCCTTGAAGTTGCTGCCTGTTCCTTGATGCTTCTCTTCTACTGAACTTGATGAGAACTGCAAGTGCTTAAAATTCTCTTTAAGTCCCTAAAGGTAGATTTAAGAGTCTAACATGGAATAAGGATATCTATTTTAATGTTTTAATTTCAAATTTATACAGCATAAAAGACACACATTTGTGCAAAATCTGAGCTCAGAAATAAGCCTAAGGCCTTCTGATCTTCATAGCAATTGTAAAAAATTAGACCTAAGTGGATCATGTGTAGTAACATCAGTCAGGATGACAGTGTCTTCAGGTGTCCTACAGTAATTCTGTCCATGCCCTCCATTCCTCACAAAACACTGTTTTGAAGGCATTAAGGCAGGCATAGCTTTTCAGTAACACAGGGCTCAGAAATGAGACTTAAATTTGTTCCAGCTGCTTCCAGAAGTGCTGCCTTATTGAGCGGGCCAGCGATGCTGGGGCTGTTGATAGATGTGTTGTGGCCAGTTGGCACAGTGTGCAGAATCACCTTTGGGACTCACAGGGTTTGCTAAATCCACTATGGCACGCCAGTGTTGCTGCAGACATCATAAATGGGAAGAGAAGAGGCCTCCAAACATACAAAAAATGGCTGTCCCTCTACTCAAGCCTCAAAGCTTCCTTCAAGTGCAATCACAGCTTTAAACACGCACAAAATGAAAGAAAAAACCTCAGTAAAGCTTTTTGTCACTGTGAATGTCGATGTAAGAGCAGGTGACACAGAAGTGGACAGCTTAAGTTTACCATATGTGTCACATAGCCCAGTCACCACCAATCACCACCAAGACCAGTCACTTGTGGACTGTAAATAACAGCACTGGGAACCATGTGGAGATAAAAATTCAACTCATTCAACCAATACATAGAGCTGAGCATGTGTCCTGAAGGACAGCTTAAAAATGAGCCTTGCTAATGTTGCATGCCTCTCCATCATGGTGAGCAGAGACGGGAGCCTGCCTGGCTCCCTGTGGCTCTGACAGTTCAAAGCAGTTGAGAGTAGAAGGCTATTTTGCCTTCTCCACAGACAGAGTCACTGCTGGGTCCTGGCACATAGAGCACACCTGCAGCATTGCAGGGAAGGGTAAAATAATGTACTCTAGGAAGCAGAGAGCAAATCCACCCTGGCCAACAGTGATGAAATTCTGATGTATCACCACACCTGTTTGGAATAGTTGAAGGATGTGAAAGAGGTGTTTAGGACAGTTTTATGAGCATGCCTGACTGCATGAAAACTGAGAAAGTGGTCAGGTAAGTATGGATGAGGTGACTTATGTGGAATGTAGGATGCAAAGTGGTCAGATCAGACAGCAACTGGCTGCACTGGAAGCTAGCCTACCTAACAAACACCAGATGATGAATTCTTGAGGATATTACTATCTCTCATGGTGAATATCTACTGTCTAATTACCCAAGACCTACACTAAAAGGTCAGTGTGGGGGGTGTTCAGTTTGGGAGGATGCATGGGGTGACTGCAAACCACAATGCCTTGCTGGGGGTATTTCATTACCTACCGTGGGAGTAGTACCAAGTTTCTAGCAATATTAACTTCAGCCTGACCATTAAAGTTATTTGAAAAATGACCCAACCTGCACGAAGTACCAAAAAACCATCACTGGAGCAAACCACTAAAATGTCTATGGTAGATGCCTTGTGATTAATGTTGTGACTGCAACAAAACTACTTCCAAATTAACAGAATTAATTCAGTGAGTGCAGAATCATCCTTTTGGTTTGTATCATGCCTATTAATTTTTGGGGTTTTTCTTTATTTCCTATGGACAAAAGATTGACACCTAAACATATTGTATAACATTATTGCCTTTTGGTTGCACAATAACTGGAATTCATAAACTAATACCTGTTTTCCCTGGATCCATTCAAATATGTGATGAATGCTCCCAGTCAAAGAAAGTGTCAGAAATCTCTTCCTGCAATCATATACTCATTTTTCTTGGACAGCTAACACTTGAAGCTCTTCTTTGAACTCAATAGGAATGTTCCTAAAAAAAAAAAAAAATCTAACCCAAAACAAATTTTTTTTTTTTAACACAAGAAAGTTCCATTAAAATCCCAGAAGTAGCCCAGTCTGTATTCAAACAAAATATTTAGTAACATCACAAGAGAACATAAAAGCTGCACAAAGAACAACTGCAAAAATAAGAAAAGTGACTTACCACAAAGGCAGTTATCTGCCACAGGAATTAAAGCTAAGCATGCTGGTCCTGATAGCATAGACAACACAGGACTTTCTCATTAAATATTCTTTTAGAGGATCTGCTGGTGCAGGTGAAGACAGCTTTCTCCAGGAATTTCAAATATTTGCAAAAGCTTGAGAGATAAACACAAAGAATTTGGGGAAGAGCATGACTACGAGAACGCATATAGCTGCAGGGTTCCACTGCTGATCTGCATTTAGAGCAGCTTAAAATGGTTTCCATAGCAGGGGAACACAGTGCCTTCATACTGTTTTGCTTGAAGAAGTATAAAGTGCTCTTGAATGGGCTCATCTCAACGTGCAGGGGACCTCAGATCCACACTGAGGTGGAGACACACTACTGAAACACACACACACATTGTTTGGATTTTCACAGAATCACAGAATATTACGGGTTGGAAGGGACCTCCAGAAATTGAGTCCAACCCCCCCTTGCCAAAAGCAGGATCCCCTAGGGTAGTCCACACAGGAATGGATCCAGGAGGGTTTGGAAAGTCTCCAGAGAAGGAGACTCCACAATCTCTCTGGGCAGCCTGTCCCAGGGCTCTGTCACCCTCACTGTAAAGAAGTTTATTCTCACATCGAGGTGAAACCTTCTGTGTTCAAGTTTGTAGCCATTGCTCCTTATCTTATTACTGTGCACCATCAAAAAGTGCTTGGCCCCATCCACTTGACACCCACCCCTCAGATATTTATAGGCATTAATCAGATCCCCTCTCAGTCTTCTCTTGCTGTTTCTCTTCCAGATTTTCAGATAGAATTTTATTTTGATAAACTGAGATTTATGCCGATGTACATTGCATGTGCAAATCTTCCACATGTCAAGATGGGAAAAAATACCACTTAGATTTGCACTTTATGTTTCTTTCTCCTGACTAAAGTAATTTTATCAACATAATACAGGCAGCAGGGCAACACTTCATAAGCCAGATGTTTATTGACCTATGTGACCCTCCAAGTGTTTTCCTCCTGATTATTTGTGGTATGAACATAACAGATAACATCTGAAGTAATGTGGGAAAATGGATCTATAAACCCAGTCACTTTTGATTTTTCTTTCAGATCATTTTGATTGCACTGGATTTTGTTTCCTGAAGGTAAGAGCTTAAGGTGAAAAGGACCAAAGGAAAAAAAAAAAAAACAAAACTCCCTTCATCTGGTTCTCAGAAAAGTTCCTAAGCTCCACTGTTGAATGCTGTTAGAGGGCACTGAAAATGGGATGATATAAGAAAAAGATTTTACAAGAAGATTCTACAGGAGAACTTCCACAGCAAAATAAATGCTGTGTATGGAATAATTAACTCTTTAGTACCCACTATATGGAGGTGATCACAAAAAACTTTATATGATTATTCTGAAGTAGAAAATCTGCAATGCTAATTGATACAAAGCATCTGAAGTTAAAGCTGTTGTAGAAGAATGGGTTTAAACTGGCAGAGGGGAGATTTAGACTGGATGTTAGGAGGAAGTTGTTTGCAGTGAGGGTGGTGAGACACTGGCACAGGTTGCCCAGGGAGGTTGTGGCTGCTCCCTCCCTGGAGGTGTTCAAGGCCAGGCTGGACAAGGCCTTGAGTGACCTGTTCTAGTGGGAGGTGTCCCTGCCTATGGCAGGGGGTTGGAACTGGATGATCTTTGAGGTCCCTTCCAACTTTACTATTCTATGATTCTAAGAACCTAAGACAGTCTGAAGCTTAAAGACACATAAACAAGCAGAATAACCATTTGTACAATATTATGACAAACAGTGATTATCTCTGAAAAGAAAATTGTATTTTTTTTCTTTCTGGATGGCATCTGAAGCCTGTGAGTTCCCTTTTATCACACAACCCCAGCAGAAAGCACAATGAAGAGAAATCCAATACAGAAAGGAAGATGGATGCTTGGTCTCATCTGCTTTTTCTAAATGAGCAGCCTTTGGCTAGGAGTTTCCCAGTTGTGAAAAAAAGCAATTGTTGCAGAAGTATCTGCAGCAGCCATTCCTCTTCCTCTACCCCCAGATATTTTAACCACTCTTCACTGGGAAATGACTTGCCAGACAGCTGATTTAGCAAAACGATTTGTGCACACCTCCCACTCCGTGCAATGCCAAGTCACCTGCGTGCCAGGAGCTATCATCAGCTAGGATTTAGGGCAGCCCAGCTGTTTTTATCTTGAAATGGTCAAGGCAGTGATTTACCAGACCTGATTCATCCAGCCAGGTGAGGAGGAAGCAACCCTGAACAGAAAGATGGTGAGACACAAATGTTTCCTATCACGATAGCTATTTCTGAATTTCACGCGGCATCGTTCATCTTTCTCTCAAGAATAGAGAAAAAGGCTGTGGAAAATTTAATGTTATTTTGAGTGATGGTTGGTTGCAGGACAGAAGTGTCTTATGAAATCACCCTTCTGCTCTTTGTTCCTACTTCTATTTGAAGAAAAGGAACTTCTGCATAACTTTTCAGAGCACAAAGTCCATTATTTAAACAGCTGACTCGTCACTAATTTCTGTTGCTTACCAAAAAACCTCAACTGTAAAGCTCTGAATTTTGTGGCTGCTTAGCAAAAAGAGACTACTCTACCTAGATACACATCACAGAATCAGAATACTTCATCCTTACAGAAACCAATTCCCTTCAAACAGTAAATTTTTTTTTCATTAATACAGAACTGGGTATTAAGCTGATCTATTTAGCTTGCCAAAGGTCTCATGGAAAACTTGTAAACTCATGATGAAAAAACTGCTCTGAATCCTGTTACCTGGACCAGAGAAGAGGCCAACAATTAATCTCAAACTCTATGTGAAAAATACCACCAGACTTACACAAGCAGTCTCAAGGTAGGGTTCACTAAATCTAATACTTAACCTTTCTTTGTGTGCCACAAATACTGTGGTTGAAATCCTATCCTTCATTAAAGACCTTATTAGTGATTGTGGTTCCATTATATATTTTGACTGCTAGTAGGAATTGCTGAGAACTGATTTTTCAGTTCACCACCAAAATAAATTACGAGGTTCATTAAACTGTCAGAGCAGAAACTGTCCACTTTTAATTAGTAGCTCAGGGCCCTCATCCCAGAACGTGAGGCTGTGTTCAATGCCATGTGCTTCCAGCAGCACGTGAGAGCTGTTGTGATGTGAGCAGGCATTTAAGTAGGTTACACAAAATGAAACAGGGAAAACAGGATGATGGAGGAAAACTCATGTCCAGGTAGCCTCAGGAGTGATGTTTAGAAGGACCATGCAAGAGTCAGAAGATCCAGACCAGGGAATGTTTAGCTGTCTATACAAAGGGGAACTGAGTAAGCTCTGCTATGAGAACAGGCTGAGAGAGTTTGGGCTCTGCAGCCTGGAGAGGAGAAGACTTTGAGGAGACCTTGTAGTAGCCTTTCAGTATCTGAAGGGGGCTACAGGAAGGCTGGGGAGGGACTATGGACAAGGTCTTGCAATGACAGCACAAGGGGCAATGGGTTTGACCTGACAGAGGGGAGATTGAAACTGGATGTCAGGAGGAAGTTGTTTGCAGTGAGGGTAGTGAGACACTGGCACAGGTTGCCGAGGGAGGTTGTGGCTGCTCCCTCCCTGGAGGTGTTCAAGGCCAGGTTGGACGAGGCCTTGAGTGACCTGTGCTAGTGGGAGGTGTCCCTGCCTATGGCAGGGGGTTGGAACTGGATGATCTTTGAGGTCTCTTCCAAACTTACCATTCTATGATTCTATGATTCTTGAAAGGACCAGCACCACTTGCTGGTTTCCTCATCCTTGCATACTAAAAACTTTAGGTTTAAGGTATTAGTCTGGATAGATCAGTTTTAAAATGATGGTAAACTCAATCTCATTTTTGACAGTTGTTTCTTATTTCATCTTCAAATGTTTCAGACATATTAGCAGTGTTTGCCTTTCATACTTAAATTGGATATAATGAAGCTATATTTAAAAAGCAGCAATTTATCCCAGTTAATTTCCATGGATCACAGTCACTAATGTCTCTGAAATGAAGCATCAGAGAACTTTGCCCGGGGTATGTTATTTATAAACTTCTTTAGTCAATAAAGCTAGGATTGAGAAAGCTTCAAGTGTATAAATAGAAGTAGTAGTTAGAAGTCTTATTTTAGCATTAACATGTTGGATATCAGACTATAAGTAAGACATTTATTACATAAACAGAGAGCACTGCTGTGGCTGTGTGTATGTAAGGAAGCACGAGAGCCTCTCGCAGGCTGCAGCACACCCCAGCAGTGCCGCAGCAAAACAGGGTTGGAACAGGGGGCTGAAAATGCCAGATGGACTCCAGAAAACTGGTCTTAAAAAGGATTTAAGTAGCATATGGGGGAGGGGAAATGTCTAATGGACAATAACAAAGATTGCAGTGCTGCTTGACATTGAAAAAAAGCATTAGCCAGCTCAGGAAGCATAACTTTACTTGCCAAAATCCAAATGTAGGGTGCAGTCTGTAAAGAAGAGACAAACAATAATTGTATTCATCTAGAAAATGTAAAACACTGCTGTGGTTCTTCAAGTGGGGGGAAAAAATTGTTGCTACAACCTCTTTCATGTTTCAGTTTGTTGTTTTCAACAACAAAAGAGAGAGGAATCAAAGTTTGGACTACAACTCCTAATATTTACTGAAATGTATGTGTAGGGAAGTACCAAAGATGCCAGACAGGAAGGTTTTGACAAAGTATTAACAAAGTGGTAATGAAAGAAACAGAAAAAATAAAATAAAATAAAAGAGAAGGGAAGGGAAGGGAAGGGAAAGGAAGGGAAGGGAAGGGAAGGGAAGAGAAGAGAAAAGAAGAGAAGAGAAGAGAAGAGAAGAGAAGAGAAGAGAAGAGAAGAGAAGAGAAGAGAAGAGAAGAGAAGAGAAGAGAAGAGAAGAGAAGAAAAGAGAAGAGAAGAGAGAAGAGAGAAGAGAGAAGAAGAAAAGGAGAAAAGAAGAAAAGAAAAGAAGGAAAGAGAAGGAAAGAGAAGGGAAGGGAAGAGAAGGGAAGGGAAGGGAAGGGAAGAGAAGAGAAGAGAAGAGAAGAGAAGAGAAGAGAAGAGAAGAGAAGAGAAGAGAAGAGAAGAGAAGAGAAGAGAAGAGAAGAGAGAAGAGAGAAGAGAGAAGAAGAAAAGGAGAAAAGAAGAAAAGAAAAGAAGGAAAGAAGAAGAAAAGAAAAGAAGAAAAGGCCCTTTTTTATTTCCTTCAAAACTGCATTACAATGTGATGGGATTTAGATGTCCATATGACATAGATATTGTCTATGTGAATGACAACAGTTCCCTTCCCCCCATTGGTATTTGGTTTAGAAGAACACAAAATATTATTGATTCATGATATGCAAAATATATAAACAAGTAATTAAGTATTCATTTGTACAAGCTGGAATGGTGGTTATAAATTAAGCATTTGTGGATTCCCAGCTGCGTGTGCATTTACTACGAGCTTCTTGAACAGAGGAAATAATATTTTGTCCATCCCACAAATGGTCTACCAAGATGTTTGTCTTTATGTAACCTCAAAAGACTGAACTCAGCACTCCTACAATTCCAGTTTTTCAAAAGAATATAGTCTGGATGTGACAGATATTCTTCTGAACTTCCTTGCATTTTCCTCTTTGCCCTGTATTGCTTCCTTCATTATAGCAATATTTACATCATACTTTTAATACAGTTGTCCTCATCTATTTAGGGGAAAAAAATGGACAAGAGTGATAACAAAATCAGGATTTATTTTTTTTTTTTAACTGTAACAATGAGACATAATTTAAACAGATGGAAATAAAGCAAAGTTTTAGGGTGCCTGGTTGCTTTAGCTCTCTTTTTACAGTCTCCTTTAGTGGGGCATTCCTAATGCAGATGAAAGCAAGAAGTTTGCCTCAGGCCATACTTCTGATTTGCCTTTACTTTACTCAGTTTGGACAGTTTCAGATGTTGTGCATGTACATTTATGGCATACTAGATTGCATACAGCATTTATGGGCCTTACTTTAGTCTGTTGCCTATATTTAATCCACATTTACTCACTATCTCCATCATGAACTCTATGTCTCACACACTTCAGGTTCACAGGTTGCTGTAAGAAGACCCTTATGTGTTTCATTATGTAGCTTAAACATATACTTTATATCCTTTCTCTCCTGAACAATGCAAAGAATTCCCAGACTTTCTGTAAATAAATGCATGCAATTTGTAAATAGTTGAAATCTCATGCTCTCCCTCCAAAGGTACCTGAAGACAGCAGCAGTTTTGGCTCCCTTGCATGCATGAAAAGAAAGAGACAGCTCCTCTCTTTAAGATGCAGGGCAGTGTGTAAGTACCCCACTCTTCTGGCCCCATCAAAATGAGGTGCCCAGAATGTCTGTTTCAGTGGTCATCTGTGGGGTGGCAATATGTGGAACACTGTTTTCATAGAATCATAGAATCAGTCAGGGTTGGAAGGGACCACAAGGATCATCTAGTTCCAACCCTCCTGCCACGGGCAGGTACACCCTACCCTAGATCAGGCTGGCCAGAGCCTCATCCAGCCTGGCCTTAAACACCTTCAGGGATGGGGCCTCAACGACCTCCCTGAGCAATCCATTCCAGGGTCTCACCACTCTGATGGTGAAGAACTTCCTCCTCACGTCCAGTCTGAATCTCCCCACCTCCAGCTTTGCTCCATTCCCCTTAGTTCTGTCACTACCTGATAGCCTAAAAAGTCCCTCCCCAGCTTGTTTGTAGTCCGTGCTCAACGTTGGGCTCTCAGTTTGACTGAGATGTTTCCTGTGTGTATGCTGGGTCGTTACTCTTTACACCACTAGGAAAACAAACAGTTTCATAAGGGCAATTTGTCTTTTTGTGCATTCAGCAAAGTTACTTTCTCTTTTAAACACAATTCTCCTTTTCCAGAACTCTAGAGGTAATTTTTACCTCCTCACACTAAAAGGAGCTATATTTGGATCTCCATTGCCACAGATTTCTACTGTATTTTCACATGAATGCATTTAGCTTCATCTGTGTTCCCTCTCTATGCATTGCATTTTATTTTAAATCAAACCATATATTTCATTGCTATCAATCATGTTTTCCTCTGTAGTTGGATCAAACATGCCAATAGCAATTACATTTGATTCATGGTCAGTTTATATTTCTCTTATAAAATAAGAGTCCTCAACTGTTTCTGTTAAGACCCTTAGAGTGAAGAGCAGTTAATAATTACCTACTCAACAGGCCAAACATTAAACTCAGCGTGAAGATATTATCTCATGTTTAAACATATTTGGACTTAACATTTACAGTTGCATCAAGTTTTCAACTAACACTGAGCTAAAGACTAAAACCTCATGTTCCTCATTTTGTATGCTCTCCGTTTATGTTTATTGTGGCCTTTGAATGTCACATTTTTTTCTTTAATTTACAGATGTTTATTCTCTACAGCTTCTCTCTTGCATTGGCCTTCTAAGCAGGCGTACAAACCTGACACACATAAAATCAGCTGCTTTTCACAGAGCAGGACAAATGGTGGACCTCACAGTTATTCAGCATGTCAGAATCTTTTAGTAGGAGAATACCATTAACCCTGTGTTCCTTAAATCTGGGTTTTTTAGCAAATTTATGTACATCAACCCCCCTTTTAAACTCTGTGATTAGGGCTACAAGTTATTCAGTGTCTTCAGCATAGCCTCAGAGTCCTTTTAAAGCCTACATTGTCTCCTAGACTATTTCTCTCCAGCACCTTTTATCCCTTCATCTATGCTATTAATCAAGTGGTTTTGTTTATTTGTATAGTAAGGATATCAGGGTTTGTCTCAGGAAAACTGTTCCCATTACATTCATTTACTGATGGAGATCTTCAGACATCTCATGATGCTCCTGAGTCACAGAAGCTCTGAACGGTTGAGGTTGGAAGGGACTTCACTTCACTCAGTGTGTCCATCTGCCAAAGCAGAGGCAACTAGAACAGGTTACTCAGAACTGTGTCTAGTTGGCTTTTGAGTATCTTCAAATATCAAAAACTCCATAACCTCTCTGGAAACTCCCTTCCAATATCCAACTACTCTCACAGTAAAAAAGATTTTCCTATGCTTAAGCTTTTCCATCTTGTCCCATTGCTTCTGGTCCTTCCACTAAGCACCACTGAGCAGACACTGGCTTCACATTATTTACTCATCAGGTATTTTTACAGGTTGGTATGGCCTCCTCATGCCTCCTCTTCTCCAGGCAAAGCAGTTCCAGTTCTCTCAGCCTCTTCTATGTCAGATGCTCCAGTCCCTTAACCATCTTTGTAGCCCTTCATTGCACTCACTCCTTTACGTATCTCTCTTGTGCTGGGAAGCCTAGTACTGCACTCCAGGTGTGTTCTCACTGGTGCTCACTGGAAGGGAATGATCAGCTCTCTTAACCTGTTGACAATGCTCTTCTTAACATGCTCTTCTCTGACCTTCTTTGCTGCAGGAGTGCTTTGCCAGCTCATGGTCAATTCATCCAATAGCATCCCTAGCCCTCCTTTCCAGGTTGTCAGCCCCCATTATCTACTAGTGCATGAGTTATTCTTCCCCAGAAACAGGACTTGGTACTTCCCTTTGCTGAACTTCTTGGGTTTTCCTTTGTCTTAGTCCTCCAGCCTGACAATGTCCCCCTGCTCTGTCAGCCACTCCCCTCAGTTTTGTATCATATTCCAACTTGTTGAACATATATTCTGTTCAGTCATGCAAGTCTTTCATGAAGAACATTAACAAGCAGTACTGGTCCAAGCACTAATTGACCTTGATTGACCTTGAGATGGACTTCATTCCACAGATAGCAACACCTTTTGAGACCAGCAGTTCAGCTAGTTTTCAATCCAGCTCACTACTCCCTTTAGCTAGCCCACACTTCATCAGCTTACCTGATGGGAGACAATGTGAAAAGCCTTACTAAAGTCAAGACAAAGCACACAACTCCTCATCCATTAAGCCAATCAGCTCATCAGGGAAGGCTCTCCAGTCAGTTAGGCATGATTTCTCCTCCATAAATACCTGCTGACTACTCCCTGTAACCTTCTTGTCCTTCCTGTGTTTGAAAATGCTTTCCAGGATTACTTGACTCATCACCTTCCCAGGGACTGAAGTGAGGCTGACCAACCTGTAACTCCCTGGATTCCCCAATTTGCTCTTCTCAAGGACAAGTGTGATATTTGCTTTCTTCCAGTCCTAAGGAACCTTTCCCATTTGTCATGACCTTCCCAACATTATTGAGAATGACCTTGCAAAGATATAGGGTCAGTAAGTCCTTATGTCAAGCCTGTTGAGCAGTCCTTTTTCTGGCCTACCACATGCTGATCCATTGCTGCATGTTTTCTTCCACTGAGGTATCTTTTCAGCTTCCAGCTTGGTTTCTAGATACTTTTTTCTTCCCTTCTCTCTTGATTCTTTTCTTAGTTATTTTGTTAAAAATGTGAACCATAGTAAAAGGCAAAACTTCACTATTCAGTATCATGTACTCCAGTTGTCCCTCCTGACACTGATTAATAAAGATACCCTTAATTCATCACTTTCATTCCTGTACTTGATGTAAGTATAAAGTAATATTAATATAAAATTGCTTGCCAAGAGTGTTATTTATGTCAATACTAACTTGACAATGAAGTAGGATATGGGGGATGAGGATGTATCAACTCTCTGTTTAATCAGGAACTTCTTAGATATGAGTGGCACTTTGATCAGCTATAAAATAAGCATCACTTTGGCATGATAGCATCACTGCAGTTACCTTCTGCCTGGAAGCTTTTATTACAAGTATTTATACTCAGCAGAATGAAGTTTTATTTCAAAAGGTTTCAAAGCCTGAATTTACTGGGACCATGACTAATTTCGCACATCATATTTGCAGGGTGCAGATAAAAAGTTGTATAATGTGTTAGGCAAAAAGAAAGGGTGGACAAAAATAAAATGTAGCTCAGTAAAGAGCTAAATGAATACTAGCATTGGTGGACACAAACTTTACAGTAATTATGCCCTGGCAGAGTACACACAAGTCAGTTTTGCTGCAGCTTTCACTGTAACTAAGTAATTACAAACACTCATAATTCTTCCAGCAGTCAAAATCTCAAGAGGTCATCATTTTACATTTGGCTCTCTCAGTGACTTCAAGAAATGAATGTATGGTCTGTGCAATGCAGAGAATTAATGAGCAAAATGTAACAACATACCAGCTTGAAGTCATAAGGCTTTGACATAGAAGAAGGTACCATGGGGTAATGAATTGCCATGTGTCAGTTCCTGTGAGACAACCATCCATATACAGTCTTCCTCTCCTGCAAATGCAATATAATCATAGGCAGATTTCCTCTCATTTAAAGGATAAGCTACTTCATTTTCATTTGAGGTAAGAGTAGAGACAAAGCATTCAACATAACAATTTACTGTCTTCTTAGAATTTGATCTTATTTCCTACATACCTGTAGGAGTTCAAATGCAAAGGTGCTGTTAGGATTACCCAACCTAGTATCCTGTCCAGGGAGTTGGTTGGGGCCCCATCCCTGGAGGTATTCAAAGTGAGGCTCAACAGGGCTCTGGGCAGCCTGATCTAGTTGAGGATGCCCCTGCTGACAGCAGAGAGTATTGGACTAGATGACCTTTGGAGGTCCCTTCCAACCCAGACCATTCTGTGATTCTGTGATTCTCTGATCTTGCAGAGCACTAGCCAGCAAGTGCTCAGTAATATCTAGAGTGATCTCAACAACTTTTTGATCTAGGTTACAGATCTAGAAAGAAATCCAACCATAAAGCACAGCACTTAAAGACATGTAATTTGAAACACCTCCTACCATGTCAGTGATTGACAATTAAAACTTTCTGTATTTTCTGAACTGGACCTCAAAACTCCAGGAGATGAAGAAAAGTGACATTTTCTTATAAGCTATTTCAAGGGTTAGTTCACTTAATTTCTACTTTGAGTGCTTCTGGTATTATCTTCCAGGTAATAACAATCTATCCTCTTCTCCTGCTCCCATGGAAGTACTGCAAATGCCATAATCAGGCAGATCAAAAACCTTCTAGCCCCATGAGAGAAGGTCAGAATGGTTGCTTAGGGAGACAGCACCAGAAACTAATCAAGTGTAAAGCAATCTTTCACAGGAATATTCTCCATTTTCCCAGCTAGATCCCGCATCAGAATCTTCCTTGGGGCTACTGTATTTAAAATCAGAATATCCTTCTTAAGTTCGTCCAGTCCCTTTCATTTAATTCCTTCATCATCTCTGCCAAATATTCAATTATCATTACAGCTGATGAAGAAGTCTGAGCAGCTGTAGAGCTGGCATGTTTACCATGCAACCCAGCAAATTAGTTGTATGGCACTCCTATAAAAGGGGAATTAATGGTTGCTCATACTCATTCTGCTCCAGCACCTAGGACTAGGCTAACACTTACTCCAATGCAAATAGGAAAATGACAAACAATAGGTCAAGCATTAGTTTCTAAACATGCAGAATTCCAGTACTTTGGATGTTGAGAATAGATGCTCTAATTTATAGACAAGCAAAATCAAAAGCGCAATAGAAAGTAGCTTTTCAACAGCCTAACTGGAAGGAGCAAGTAAGGGCCCCTTTGGGGAGTGGTAACTAAGTAACTAACTAAATAGGTTGCAATTCAAGAAGATGAGAGAGATGGAGAAGTCCCTGGGGTGCTGGGAAACTGATTACTGATGCATACATATGAGAGGAAGAGAAACCCAAAAGAAAGCAAGATGTCAAGGGCATACCTATGCGAGGAAGACACACAGGGTTGTTTGGAGAAAAAATTCTGGAAAGCCAGGCAGATTTGGATTTTTGAACAAAGAATCTGCCTCACAGTGATTATTTTGACTGTTTCCTAGAAAAGAAGCTGCTGCATACATTCATGTAAATTACCAGGACTGTCACTATTGGGCTGCTCTCCGTTTCTCTTTCTAATGCAGAGAGGCTCTAAATATTGGCTAAGCACTCCTACCATAGGCAATGGATTTCTTCTTCACATGCAAAGCTGAGAAATATGCCTCCCAAGCTTTTACAGATCTAGGATCACAGTAATAGCTGCAGATTTTACAGCACAGTAGATTTTTCTTTTATTTTTCCTTTTTTTTCTTTTCTCTTTTCCTTTCCTTTTTTCTTTTCTTTTTTTCNAATTTTTCTTTTCCTTTTCTTTCATCTTAAATTTTTCTTTTCCCTTTCTTTCCTTTCCTTTTTTTCCCTTTCCTTTCCTTTTCTTTCCTTTCCTTTCCTTTCCTTTTCTTTTCTTTTCATTTTTTCTTTTCTCTTACTTTAATTTTTCTTTTCCTTTTCTTTCATCTTAAATTTTTCTTTTCTTTTCCTTTTCTTTCCTTTCCTTTTTTTCTTTTTCTTTTCTTTTATTTTATTTTCTTTCTATTTTCTTTTTTTTTTTAATTTGTTTTTTTTAATCATGAGATTCCAAAGTGTGATGTGACAGATGAGACTTACATGAAGATGTAAAGCCCTGCATGTTCACTGTTGGAGTTTTATTAAAAAATGAATCAGGATTTGGTTTTTTTTTCAGGACACTGTTAAGAAATCAACAACACAACTACATTTGTAAAATGAGAGAAGACCATGATAATGTGACTAGATATTAAGAGTTTAAATTGTGATAGTAATTTAATTCTCTTTTAAGAAAGTGCTGTACTACTTGCAGAAAATGCTGGCCCCAGTCTGATACCTTTGGGCATTTCACCCAAAATGGTTTAGTCTGCCTGAAAAATGATGAAGAATCTGCTGAGCCTTTCCCTCAAACACAATTTTCTTTGGAAAGTGACAACCATGCTGTGCCTGAGACAGATGTGGAAGACTACTCACCCTTTTTGCAGAGAAATAAGGATGTCTAATAGCCCACCTTGCCTGCTCTTTTTCGGGGCCAAATGTAAACAGGAAATCCTGGTTTGGTCTTCTCCTTTTAAGATGAAAATCAACCAGTTTCGTGGAGGCAGTGTCTATTTATATTTATAGACAGTTTTGAAAGTGCCAAAAAGCTTTAGTTTCAAGTGCCTTTTGCATTAACACTATTTCTGCTACTGGAAAACAACAGCACCATTCGAAAGGAAGTTGGCTTTTTTCACCCCATCCATTCCTCTGCTGAGATGCAGTTCCAAAATGACATTCCTCCAACAGTCACAATCCTGATTCTGAATTCACAGCCTAGATTTAATTATGGTCACTTCACAGGTATTTGTTACTCCGCCAGCACCATCCCTTAGCTGAACAGCTCTTCTCTCCCCCTCCTGCCATCATACATGCATGTCACAGTGGTTAGTAACATTTAGGCTAACAATTAGGCTAGAATCCATCAATGTCTGTACTTCTGATTGATATTGGGTTTTGGGTGGGTTTTAATGGTCATAGAATCACAGAATCACAGAATAAACCAGGTTGGAAAAGACCTTTGAGATCATCGAGTCCAACCTATTACCTAACACCTTCTAATCAACTAAATCATGGCACTAAGTGCCTCATTATGACACAAGCAGCAAAAAAAAAGTCTTGATGACACATATCAGGGAGGCATCAACAATGCAAACCAGGACTGGAATATCACAGATGTATGATTTTAAGCAGAGAAAAAACAAGCAGCAAATGAACAGCTTAAAATGCAAGGTGCTGTGCTTAATGACTAAGAGAAGAAATGTTTGCCCTGGGAACTTTATCTCTTTGTACTTGTGGTTAGAAACAAGATTTTGCACATGTTGATGGGTTTAAACTGGCAGAGGGAAGATTTAGACTGGATGTTAGGAGGAAGTTTTTTGCAGTGAGGGTGGTGAGACACTGGCACAGGTTGCCCAGGGAGGTTGTGGCTGCTCCCTCCCTGGAGGTGTTCAAGGCCAGGTTGGACGAGGCCTTGAGTGCCCTGTGCTAGTGGGAGGTGTCCCTGCCTCTGGCAGCGGGTTGGAACTAGATGATCCTTGAGGCCCCTTCCACCCTTACCATTCTATGATCACACATGAACCAATAAGCAAAGCAAACACAGAACACATTGGGAAAGTCATTGCAGAGATACTGAATACCTCAGCAGCACTCAAACGCTTCAAGTTTAAGGGGAGTGCAGAAAGGAACTGGGATATAAGGTAACAAAGAACCCACTTTCTGAGGCATTCATTTCTTTAACCTCAATATGTATGTTATTTTGCAATTTCCCATGCAATTACACTAAAATATTAAATACTTTAAATCTACTGAAAATGGAATGGAAGGATATTGGATAAAGATGTGATTTTAGTTCTTCTAACCACTACAGTTCTTTTACTTTACTAATTTTCTTCTTCCTCTGTACTTTTGCCAAGTGTGGAGATTAACATGAATCTCCATGTCAATCTTCCCCTGCTGTGCAAGCAATCTCTAAGCATCAGGTTGAACTGCATAAGCAAAGGTACCTTGTGCTCCATTCTGCTGCAGCCAAGCTGCTTCCAAGATGTGAAGTAATTTATGTACAGCTACTCTACATTTGAATCAGCCCTGTAAATATGAGAACAATTTACAGGTTTTATTTTAAAACTCCTCCCAGTTGGACAGAACAGCACTCCAACTGCTGTGTCAAGCTGATTTCCAGAGATTCCTTTTCTCACAAAAAATTCTCAGTGACTGTTGCTGAGCCCTCATAACCAAGACTTTCCTCCAAAGCCAGCCTTTAGAATGCTTTTTGCTTTCGTTGCTTTCACACATCACTGCCTTTCCTCTTAAGCAATCAGAGACATTCCCCTCTGTCTTTATGAGGATGCAAGCTAACCACATCTTGTGTTGTATAGGGACAAATGTAGACAGAAAATCAAATTAAGGATTTCTTCACATTATTTTGTATGTGTAGGAGACCACATCTGATGCACTGTCCTCAGCTAAGGGCTTTCCAGTAAAATTAGGATGTGCATATGCTGGAATGAACTCACTGGAGGACTATCATGATGACTAAGAGGCTGAAACACATCATGCTCAAGGAGATGATGGAACCCTGTTTGTTCAGCCTATATGAGAGAAGTCAAATGGGGGCTCTTCTGCTATTATCATAGAATCACAGAACCAACCAGGTTGGAAGAGACCTCCAAGCTCATCCAGCCCAACCTATCACCCAGCCCTAGCCAATCAATTAGACCATGGCACTAAGTGCCCCATCCAGGCTTTTCTTGAACATCTCCAGGGATGGTGACTCCACCACCTCCCTGGGCAGCCCATTCCAATGCCAATCACTCTCTCTGTCAAGAACTTCCTCCTAACATCCAGCCTAGACCTCCCCTGGCACAGCTTGAGACTGTGTCCCCTTGTTCTGTTGCTGGGTGCCTGGGAGAAGAGACCAACCCTAGCTGGCTACAACCTCCTTTCAGGTAGCCATAGACAGCAATGCCAGCAATGCCCTGAGCCTCCTCTTCTGCAGGCTGCACACCCCCAGCTCCCTCAGCCTCTCCTCACAGGGCTGTTCTCCAGTCCCCTCACCAGCCTTGCTGCCCTTCTCTGGACACATTCCAGCACCTCAACATCTCTCTTGAATTGAGGGGCCCAGAACTGGACACAGGACTCAAGGTGTGGCCTGACCAGTGCTGAGCACAGGGGCAGAATAACCTCCCTGATCCTGCTGGCCACACTGTTCCTGATCCAGGTCAGGATGCCATTGGCTCTGCTGCCCACCTGGGCACACTGCTGGCTCATGTTCAGCCTACTATCCATCAGCATCCCCTGGTCCCTTTCTGTCTGGATGCTCTCTGTCTGGCTGCTCTCCAGCCACTCTGTCCCCAGCCTGTACTGCTGTAGGTGATAGGGACAGTTTCTCCTTAGTACACAGTGGAAAAGAGGTAATGATCCTACATGGCAACAACAGAAATTTTCATTGACTCTCAGAAAAAAAATGCTTTCACTGGGAGAGTGGTCAAACACTCAAAATAGGTTGCTCATGCAAGTTGTGGAATCTCCATCTTTGAATCTGTTAAAAACTTGACTGGACAAGGCCCTGAAAAACCAGATCTAACTTCAAAGTTTGCCCTGCTTTGAGCAGAGTACAGACAAGATGACCTCCAGAGGTCACTTTCAACCTCAATTAGTCTGTGGTTCTAACATAATCTGAGTTTGCAATTTTACCTTGCCTTTGTAATCCTTTGGAAACGTATGAAAGATTTTACTAGTGTTATTCTAAGAGATGAAGAGACTCTTCCCTCCTAGCATCTTGCCTCTTTCCTCATGAGAAAAGGTGGTTGGTTTTTTTTCAGGCCTACTCTTGTGACTCTTGTGTGCTAAAGAAGAAACTTCTCTCATGTCCACCTGCTTCTCCCTGGTGTTAGTATTAATCTTCAGCCCTTCCTTACAGATTCCAGGCCACTCTGTAAGATGCCACCTGAGGGTGAGAAGGGCTGGCAACTCCCCTCCTCAGAAGAGAAAAGAGTATGCTCTTATCACAAATAAAACATCTTACTGGGCTGTATGGGCAGGTGAGCAGTCAGATGATAAAGGCAAAGTGGTATTCTGCTTTAGTTGGTGCTAGTGAGGCCATACCTGGAGTACTGTGTCCTGCTTTACCAACTCCCTGGTTCAGAAGAGATGCTGAGAAAATAGAGAGTTCAGCATAGTGGTATGAAGATGGAAAGGACCCACGAGCACAGCTTCTCACATATGTGGGGAGAAATCTGTTTGCTTTGGTGGAGGAAGAAATGTAAGGTGAGAAAATAGTGGCCTGCAGCTGTTTATACAGAGATGACAAAAACTTTTCATGGTAGCTATAGATATTTTGCAAGGGGCAACAGCAGTGATGTGCAGTGTGAGAGGTTCCAACTGGACATTATGAAAAACATCTTTGTTAAGAGCACTTGGAGTGTGATACTAACTTCATCCTTGGGGGTTTTCAAGACTTGGCTAGACAAAGCCATTGCTGACCTGATGAACTGAAAAGTCCTTCTTTAATCAGGCAGTTGGACTGAGTCTGCTGAAGGTCCCTTCAACTAACACATTTGTAACTTTGTAATTCACAGGCTCCTACACTCCATTGGTACCTCTCTTGCTGTGTTCCCTGGCTACCTCCATTTCACCCCTTTTTCAGAGAGGTAACTCCAGTTCTTTCCAGAAAACAAGTTCTTCTCTTTCTCTCTGTTCTTTGCCTATGCTTTTCAGTGATCTAAACCTGTTTTTCATCTCTGCTCCTCCTCTACCCATTCAAGCATCTCTTCTCTATGTCATCTCATTTAATAGGGGCCTACAAATTACAAGTGTCTGCACAGCCTCCTCTCTCTCTTCTTTTGCCCTCTATTTTCATATCACTCTTTCACCAATCCTCCAGCTTCAACACCAAGCCTCAGATCTTTTCTTCTATCTGGTAATACTTTTATCAGCAGGTAATTTTCATCAGGTACCTAATAAAGGTTAGAAAATATCCTACAGCTTCTGCATCTAGCCATTTTTATGCCTGCTTCATTTTTAGTCAGATTTTATGCATTGAAGAAATGGCATTTGTCTGTCTCTTGCCTGTTTTTAATAGACAGTGCATGTGTCATATTGAGTCAACAATCTGTGTGGGCATGAAAAGACATAGTAACTTCTCAAGACTATAAAGTTTGTGAAAGATGATTTTGCCTGGCTTTTTAAAGACATGTGGGGTTTAAATTAGTTCTGTGAGTAAGAGATCAATTCAGATCAAATTTCCCTAAATTTAAAAATAAAATTGTACTTCCTTCATCTCACCCTATAAAAAACATTTTTCAATGCTTTTTTATTTCTTTGCTTTTATAGTCCCTGGACTTCCTCGACTTGGGCTACTTCCATTGTTAATTCTCAGCAGTTAACTGTCCATCAGCTGTGATTAAAAGCAGAATGCTTCAGCTGGCTCAGCTGCATGCTGTCTGTGGAACTTAGCTCCCCTGGAGAAGGTTGTACACTACAAACTGCAGCAAACCACAGATCCCACAGACTCTAACCAAGCCAACTACCACCAGCCACTGTAACCTTGTCTTTAATTTGAAATTAAGTGGGAAACTGAGAGAACATCCCACAACTTTTGTTGTTAGCTGAAGTTCCCTAAAGAGAGGAGATTTAATGCAACCAGGTAACTGGAACGGGTATAGAAGCATAGAATCATAGAATGGTAAGGTTGGAAGGGACCTCAAGGATCATCTAGTTCCAACCCCCTGCCATAGGCAGGGACACCTCCCACTAGCACAGGTCACTCAAGGCCTCGTCCAACCTGGCCTTGAACACCTCCAGGGAGGGAGCAGCCACAACCTCCCTGGGCAACCTGTGCCAGTGTCTCACCACCCTCACTGCAAAGAACTTCCTCCTAACATCCAGTCTAAATCTCCCCTCTGCCAGTTTAAACCCATTGCCCCTTGTCCTGTCATTGCAAGACCTTGTCAATAGTCCCTCCCCAGCCTTCCTGTAGGCCCCCTTCAGATACTGGAAGGCTACTCTAAGGTCTCCTGGAAGCCTTCTCTTCTCCAGGCTGCAGAGCCCCAACTCTCTCAGCCTGTCCTCATAGCAGAGCTGCTGCAGCCCTCTGAGCATCTTCGTGGCCTCCTCTGGACCCGCTCCAACACTTCCATGTCCTTCCTGTGCTGGGGGCTCCAGAACTGCACACAGGACTCCAGATGGGGTCTGAGGAGAGCAGAGCAAAGGGGCAGAATCCCCTCCCTTGCCCTGCTGCCCACACTGCTCTTGCTGCAGCCCAGCACACAGTTGCTGTCTGGGCTGCACTCACACTGCAGGCTCATCTTGAGCTTTTCATCAACCCAGACCCCCAGGTCCTTTTCCTCAGGGCTGCTCTCAGCCATTCCCCACCCAGCCTGGAGTTGTGCTTGGGATTGTGCCTACCCAGGTGCAGGGTATAGCTGGTCTGAAATGTGACAACATACAAGTAAGTGATGGAAACTCCTAGTGCTGTAAACTCATTGCTATGTCAGTGTTTCACGGTATTTGGTGATTTCCCTTAATATTCCAGTTCCTAGAATCATAAGGCTACAGGAAAACACCAAACTTCACCACTCTGAGGACACTGCTGTCTTCTGCTTACGATGTACTTTAAAAAAAAAAACATGTTTACTTTGAGTCATTCCCAGTCCTAAAGATCTCTTTACTGAACTGCTTTGCTCATGGAAACTGGCAAACATAATATTCGATTTAAGCATAATATGTTTACCACAGTAAAATAAACCACAAAAGATTCATGCATTGCCTTGTCCCAAAATATATTTATGGACTTTTACTTTTGGAACAGGTAGTCCAATGATAATTCAGATCTAGACAAAACAGCTAAAAAATGGAATCTTCCATTCCTGGTTTTCTTTGCTACATGATCCTATGTCTCTTTTCACTAACTTTGTATGTACTTTGGGACAGCACTGCAATATCATGTAACAACATGGAGACTATGTTATTTGTAGAAGCAGGAAGGATTTAAATGAGTTGGTGATGCTGAAAGACAGAGGAAGGGAGAGTTTTAAAAACCTACTTGTTTCAGCTGCTGGTAGGATATAGCATAACTGCAGAACGATGGGTTTTATTGCTTGCTTATTTAGCTTTGCTTTCCATTTAGAATGAAAATGCTTGTATGAATTCATGCATCCATCCTTTTTGTGTGTTAATAATTGCAACCCTGCACAAACAATGACACCATCTGATCTCATGCTGCAGATCTGTTGCAGCAATTGGATACCAAAAGAGCTTTTAAGAATATGCTGTAATAAAAGTTGCCATTTTCTTTCTGTGCTGACTTCTTTATGTTTTCTTGCAAGTTTGATGTGCTAGCCATCTGAGAATCTTAGTCTTCAAAATACATAAACATAATTTTAGCACCAAAAAAAAAAAAAAAAAATTAAGGTAATATTCTACAATATATCAGCCACAGGATCCCCAGAGAGATCCTCTTAGGGCCTGGCTCCTTCACTATCATGACTTGAAAAAACTTCCATAAAAATACAAAGTGACTCATGAAGGGTGTTAGTGCTGTGACAGTCACTTTGGTCTGACCTTTTGCGGGCTCAAGAGATTTAAGTTAGTTCTGTAAGTAAAGAGCAATTCAGATAAAGATACTTGAATATATATATAACTTGCAGGAAAAAAAACCCACAACCATTTTATTGAGATTAAAGCTGAATTCTTTATGTTTTCTTTAAGCTGAGCTGATTTTCTTTTTCAAGAGGAAAGAATATTTGAGAGGGTAAAAACCTCACCTTTCTCTCACACAAGATTTGCAAGCAAAGGACTGTAAGAATCAGGAAATTAAATAAAATTCAGTGTAAGAGATAATCAGTTATTTTTCATGTATCAGGCACTTAAAAGTAGATTCCTAAGTTTATGGGGGTTATCTGTTCCTTTTTAGCTAATTTAACACAGGGCACAACAAACAAATTTAGTGAACAGCAGAAAGTAGGAATTATGAGATTTAAAACTGTGATAGTTAACAAATTAAGACAATTCAAGTAGGCAATCTCTGTTCACACCAAAACATGGCCTAGGTTTTTCCATATCAAGTTAATACAGAACATAATTATAGTTTTGTTCAGTTCCTATATAATAAGCACAGTTAATTGGACAAGAAAACTAAGCAATGTTTTGCAAAACCTGGAAGACTTGAAAAACTGTTTTCTGGGATTCCCTGCCAGCCTAGTACCATTACATAACCAAATCATGCTTTTTTAGCTGTAAGTATTAATGACAGCTATAGATAATATGCTATTTGATGCCCCAAATTTAGCCCCTCTAGTGGCAGTTTTAAAATTATATCATCTTCTAAATAAGTAACAGTATCAAAGGCAACAAGTAGGTGTTAAAGAAAGAAGATTCTGCACAGAAGACTGCTTCTTTATATTAAGAATCACAAAAGGCACTTAAAATTTAGTCATCTACTCCTAAATTTGCCCTAAAGGTCACAGAATTAATTCTAAAACCTGTAGACATCTTCTCAAGATACTTTATGTTGCTATGAGTCATTAAAAGGTTGGCTGCACTAACAAGAGAAATACTGCAAGACCAGAAATCCATGACCAGACTAAAAATTTGTGTCTCTCAAGAGTGAAAAGGTTCACAACAAAACAGGTATTTGAGACAGGATTTAGTTTTAAATGTGTCCTCACTAATAATCACCAGTCTTTATCACTGCACTGTTGAAGAGTTTGGGGAATACAGAGATGACCTCAAGGCTATGTCTACATTAGTGAATTAAGCAGTGCTTGAGAGCATTCCCAGACACTGGAACAGGACTGCTCTAATAATTTTAGAGCAGTCCCTGGCATGCTTTTGGCCTGTACCAACTAGCAGTCTCCCAAACAATTCCCAGGCACAGTCTGGGAGTTAGAACATCCCACAGAGCATTGCCGCTCAAGGATTTGCATCCAGCCATCCAGTCTGGCTGTGTTTGTTTACTGGTCTCCTTGTGAGTCAGTTCATGCCACATGGCTTCCATGCCTGGGAATATTCCTGGGAAAGGATTTATTTGCTAGCACAGACATACTCCTATGCCTTTCCCTCTAGTGCTGAGAACAAGCAGGAGGTTTCAAGAAAGTAAAGACCAAGTTTCATTCAGTTAGAAGCACTTTTGATATCTAAATCTATAAAGATCCTAGGGTATTTGTTGGTTTTTTTTCATTATCTTTACCAAGCCAGCTTCTCCTCTTATTTTAATCTCACATAACAAAGGCAACACAGCACTTCTCTAGAGTCAGAAACAGTTCGAGGCACAACTTGGTTTTTTCTGTATCTTGGCTAATCCCATAGAGAATGTCAGTCTGGAGTTACATTTACAGGCAGAATATGTCAACATTCTAAGTAATCAGAAACACAAATGCTGTCCTGGAAGACAAGAAATCAGAGCATTAACTCTTGCTCCTGCACAGTCTTGTTGTGGGCAAATCGTATTCAGCCCAGACCATAATGTCTAGACTGTTAGGCTAGAGGATTACACATCCTTTCTGCCTTCAACACAATCCATTTAAGCCTGCAATAAGACGATGATGCCTCAAAGCAGATCAGCCAATACTCTAATGGTTAAGGCAGCCTTAAGGAGATGCTGCTTTTAAATCCTCTCTTGTGAAGACAGACAAAATTTAAGGGCCAGTGTCTCCCATTTGCAGGATGGGATAGAAGGTACAGTAAAATCAAAGTTTGCTTACTCTCAGAAATCTAGATTCTTGACCTTGCAATCTTGATACAGGCACACAAGTGCCAAACTGAGTTCTCAGAGAAACCTATGTATTACCAATAACATTGGGATGATTTTAAATGTCTCCTCAGAACATTATGTTTCTGGGCTATCCTAACTTTGTCTAGTTCCCAAATTCTAGGTTTGGATCCCACTCTTGAACTCAAATCTCATAAAGTTTAGCTATGCTGTGATGAATTTGTGGACACTTAATCACTGCAATACTCTTGCTTTTAGATCTCTACTGTATTTACACTGTCTTGTTACTTGGGGCCACAGTTGAAGTACCCTGGGGACTGCCTGCATGTTGACTATTACTTTGATTCTCATCTTGAAAATCAAGGTGCCTCTCCAAAAAAGAAATCTGAGGCAGAGAGCAGGACTAGCTTGAACTCCTGCTCCTCCAGGCCATACAGACAAAGCTCAAGCCAAATGGTTCCTGAACTCAAACACAGATTTCAAAGCCAGTAGAAAGAAAACAGTCTTAATTCCCCATGCATAGTATGGAGAGCAGCGGAACTTTTCTACCTTAAAGGGATGTGAGAGTTAATACATTCACATTTTAGAGTCATTCAGGCAATACACCATGGGAGCCATACAAAACAGGCAGCCAAAAAGACAGAACATCTTTGGTGGTGCAGGAGGAGCTGAATAATGGAAGCAGTTATGGGTCACTGATTCTCAGGATAGGCTCACACTGGCCTGAATCCTGGTGAAACCTTCTGTAGGTACACTAGCTGAGTATAGCTGAAGGGTAAGGTACACATAGCTCTGTGGCACAGGAGTAGAGAAGGGCAAGAGCCAGCAAAGCAGGCTGGATGCCAGTTGAGTCCCCAGTGCCAGGGGAATTCTCAGCTGGAAGAATCTGGCTGCCTTCCAGCCTTGCTCTTCTGCATATATATATATCTGTACAGCATAACTTTTAAAGGAATAATTATCTTCCATATGTCTTCTAGTAAACTAAGACTTTTATCTCAAATCTAGTCTAGTGCAGAATAAACCTGCAGCTACCTATCTGTGATTACCCTCAGCTTTCACATACACCAGCTTGTTAAAAATCACGTTGACAAAAATTTCTACGCCTCTCTTCCCAGAAAAATGAAGACTAAATAACCCAGCAGTGTAACGGTTGGCATAGCTGTAATGGAGAAAAAACATAGCTAGGTACTCCAAAGATCAGCAAGAACAGAAAATAGCTTTTTGCATCTAGCACAGAAATGCGTGGGTGAATGTACTGGCTAAAAGCAGAAGGGAAGAGGGAACACCTAAATGGATTTCAAGATAAAAGTGTTCATTTCTTCCACCCTCCCTCCTTCCCCCCTTTTCTAGTTACCAGGTGTTTCTGATTTAATTCATTTCATTAACTTCCTACAACTTGTTCAGCCAGCTCTGCAGACAATTGATTTTTATAGCTACATGCCTCAGTGACTGTCTACACTAGATCTTTTTTCCACTGACTACACAGTTCTTCCAATCTCTTCAGAATCATGTTTTATTTTGTCTCTGTCTTCTCAGAGCTTAGTTTGTCTTTTCAATCAACCTTACCCCTTCTTTAGCACATTCTTATATAAAGCCAACACAACAGATAATATATGGCATTAAATATTTACATATGTGGCTGTTGCCTTCAGAGGTGTGATTTCAAAGTTTTCATTACCGTGCTGCTGCTCGTGAAAATTGCTGACAAGACAGAAAAACAGCCTGATTATTATTATAGCTATTTAATATACATTGGACAAGTGAAACAACAATATTTGGAAAGTACTTTTGAATAATAAAGGAGCTTCTAAGATCCACAACTGAGGATATCATGCGATGGCACTGAAACTTCTTGATCAGATTGTTTTCATTCTTAATTACACAGAGTTCACACTGACACCTGCTGTTAAGATTGCCTAACCCTTCCCCATTATAAGGCCATTTTCTGTTTCATTGCCAATTTAACTGTGTGGGCTAATCTTTTCTGGGATAAGTATCATCTTCAGATTTAAATTAAAGGGACACAGACAGGGCCAGCATTTCAGAAGAAATGTTTTTGTGACTTTCAAGAATTACCAAGGGCATAGCAGCTTCCTTACTTCATATGGAGTCTCAGTTAATTAATTAAAAAAAAAAAATCAGTGATCTACATCCTTTGCAACAAGAACTTGAAAACCTACAGGATTTCACTTGCAGAAGTTCACTAGAATGGCATCTATACTTGGCCAAGCTAGGAGTTCCAGAAACATCAGACTACACACTGACATATGTGGAAGGGTATTACTATTTTATATCAACACCTTCAAAGATTCAACTTGCTTTTACCACTGAAAAAAAAGGAGTGGAAAAAGACTGTGGAAAACAAACATCAACAAAGTAGGATGATGTAGGCAGACATGTAGCAATGGGGATATGAAACAGAAGAGCAGACAAGCTTGGTAAGACATGTAATGCCAGTGAGCACTGAGAAAAGCACAAACATGAAC
The DNA here is from genome assembly GCA_013399055.1 of Ramphastos sulfuratus. Classification (NCBI taxonomy): domain Eukaryota; kingdom Metazoa; phylum Chordata; class Aves; order Piciformes; family Ramphastidae; genus Ramphastos; species Ramphastos sulfuratus. The sequence goes on along the minus strand of WBNM01015045.1, from coordinate 87,788 downwards.
AAGAAAAAAGAGGAAAATATCAGGAAGGAATAGAGGAGACAACAGTCGTTTAAATGATGAAGCATTTAAATCATTACTCCAAAGTCTTCACATTTCTCTGCTCTTTAGCAAATGATTATGAGGCAAATTACCACAATTTTCCATCTCTTTCTATTCATGTGTCCACAAAAATTACAACCCTTTTTGTTACTTCTTTGGTAATGAAATAATGATGAAGTTCTGTGCCAATGACCTAGACAGTTCAGGCGGATAATTTGCATGGAAGATGAGCATGCAGTTGTTCTAACCTCCCCCAAGGAAAGTCAGCATCAGGTTTCTGTGCAGTAGACTGCATACCTGGAAACTGAGTCCAGACATATGCTATTACAAAATCATTTGTTCTTCTCATGAAAGTGATATTACCCGATTCATGTTACATAGGCATAAATTAAGGCAGCAACTTGGAAACATCCTTTGTGAAAGAAATGCTGTTTTAAATTACTGGCATCCCTAAAACTGTCAGTGTTGAGTGCTCATCTGCTAAATCCTACATATGGAACTGTGGTTTGGTTTTTTAATTAGGATGATTTTACACTTTTTTCTTCTCCTCAACCCCTCTCAAAGAATCTGGAATCAGGAAGTTTGGGTGTTTGAGTTTGCCCCTAGTTTTCTGTATGAGTTTTGAGAACTGGGGGTTGGACTTTGGAGGTCCCTTCCAACCCAGATCATTCTATGATTCTATGGTTCCATGAAACTCATCTGCCTTTGCTGTCTACAATATCTATAAACTAGATATGAGTGCATGTGATCTTCCAGCAACTTACAGAGCTTTACACATATACCCTGGCAACTACATTTTGGCCCAGGCCAGCAGAGACTGAATATAGCAAAGGCTACAGTTAACATCAGTAAAGGAAAATTCTCAATGTCTGTCTTTGATGTAACACAGTTTGGTATTTACACCTTTCTCCTCCTGTACTGGTAACTTACACAACCCCAGTGTTTTATAGTCATCTGCCACCTAACTAACACTTCATTAAGCAAAACACCTGCAGTGATTTTAACCTATCCTACAGTAATTCACCCACCGATGGTCCGCATTGGAGCACCAGTCATAAACTGGTTGGAAACTATCTGGGTGTCTCAGTCCTACTGATTTTTAAGATAGAAAACTGATGAATAATTGGTTTCTTTTCCTTATTTAGATAAGGAAGAATGTTAAAATAAAGATTTGTCATGATGCTGACTGATGTATTTTCGAGCTGGTATATTTTTCAAATACTGATAAAGACAAGAAAATAAATTCAAATAGCTGCCCTCCTCGTGTCAGTTTGAACTTATTATGGGTTTTGTTTAGTTCAGAGTCCCAGAAGCTCATCCAAAAGCTTCATATGGAGGTGGAATCTAAAATATACTAAAAGGTATATTTCAGCAATATATTTAAAAGAGAGAAAAAAGAACACCACAGCTTAAAAACTGCAAATGTAGAAAAGTGTTGAAATAAATATTTTCAGTCCAGTACTTTGTGTTCAGATGTGGTCATATGTCTTGAAATGTCTTTGTGCACAGAGACATGGGCAGGAATCCTGCTAGGCAGTATTCATCAAGTCTTTGAATACCCTCAAGGACCAATTGGTGCTATTAAAAAGCATTCCATTTAGTCTTTTAGTATCTTTATTTCCCTACTTTTATGGTTTTTACCCTTTGACTTTTCCTTCAAGACTCTTTTTAAAATTATGATTATGATAATGATTATTGGTTGCCCCTAATGATAATTCAGTTTCTTACTGTAGCTGGCCCTTTGTCATTTAAAACATCTCCTTTCAGTCTCACCAGTTGAAGCTTAAGTAATTTCTTATGTGGAACTTATTCTATACCTGTTTATCCTCATTGACCTTAACTATATCTCCAATCGCCCATATTTTTTTGAGGTGTTAAGGAAGGACAAGGTCAGAGTTGCACAACATGGTACAGATGCAGCAAACCCACAGATGTACGTAACAGCAGAGTGACATTCTGTCTTCTGGTTTCCATTCTTCTCCTAATGACTCTTAATATTTAATTCTCTGATCATTTCTGAGCACTGAGTGATATCATAATTTCAAACTCTCATTCCAGTCAGCTCAGAGATCATTTAAGTGCAACTAGGATTTCTTCCCCTTATATACATCACTCTATATCTGAATTTCACTGTCATTTTATTGCTCAGTTACTAAGTTTTACTACCCTGAATAAATATAATCAAATTTGATTACCTTATCACTATTGTGCTTTTAAAAGTCATTTAGAAGCATGTTGAACAGCAAAGGCTCTAGCATAGATCTTGCACAACCTCATCTGTCACCACCTTCCACTGTGAAAAGTGAACATTTCTTGTTGGAGCAGGTCCAGAGGAGGCCACAAAGATGCTCAGAGGGCTGCAGCAGCTCTCCTACGAGGACAGGCTGAGACAGTTGGGGCTCTGCAGCCTGGAGAAGAGAAGGCTTCCAGGAGACCTTAGAGTAGCCTTCCAGGATCTGAAGGGGGCCTCCAGAAAGGCTGGGGAGGGACTACTGACAAGGTCTTGCAATGACAGGACAAGGGGCAATGGGTTTGAACTGGCAGAGGGGAGATTTAGACTGGATGTTAGGAGGAAGTTCGTTACAGTCAGGGTGGAACAGGTCGCCCAGGGAGGTTGTGGCTGCTCCCTCCCTGGAGGTGTTCAAGGCCAGGTTGGACGAGGCCTTGAGTGACCTATACTAGTGGGAGGTGTCCCTGCCTATGGCAGGGGGTTGGAACTTTATGATCCCTGAGGTCCCTTCCACCCTTACCATTCTATGATTCTATGATTCCTGTCTTCTAAGCATTTAACCACACTAGAATCCTCAACATGCCATGGTGCTAGATTTAAATAAAAGCCTCTAATAAGACACTTCTCAAAAGCCTTCTGGAAAAAGCAGATAAGCTATGACAACCACATTGCATTGTCCACCTAACTGTGGGTATGAGTCCAGAAAAACCAGCATAAAAGGTTCTTTTCTCAAGATATTCAGTAACACTGTTGCTGCTAGCTAATCTGCATGGTACAGATGCCATGCTTAAAAGCCTTGAAGTCTTCACAGTCTCTTCTCAAAACTTTTTTAAAAAGTTGCCTTCAGATTTTCAGCTCTCCTTGGTCCTTACACGCTAAGGTGGCTTGGCACAAGAAGTCACCATTGTCATGATGGAGGATCCATTCAACTATTATAGACTGTAATTCCCTTTGAATTCTGCAGATACAGCAGCTGCTGCAGAACAACCCTTCAACTGTGTGGCTCTGAAGGAGCTCCTGGGTGCTGCTCTGAACAAGCTCACTGGCTGCAGACCCTCTTGGGCTCTCCCTAATTAGCTCCCCCATGATACAGCTACTCATGGTGATCTCCATGTTATGATCTGATACAGTATTTGCCCAATTGCTGCAAGCAATTGAGGAGGCTCATGGTTGTTCTACTTCCTACTTTGACTATTTCCTTGATTGTCTTAGGATGGTGAAAACCAGTATTACCATCTTTTCTGGGCAGTTTGATACAAAGTCAGTGATACACTGGCTTCATATTTCAGACCCTGTGGATTCATAATCATAGAATCATAGAATGGTAAGGTTGGAAGGAGACCTCAAGGATCATCTAGTTCCAACTCCCTGCCATAGGCAGGGACACTTCCCACTAGTACAGGTGGTCCAGCCCTCTGATCATCTTTGTGGACCTGCTCCAACACTTCCATGTCCTTCCTGTGCTGGGGGCTCCAGAACTGCACACAGTTCACACAATGTTCCTTAAAGAATGGAGAGTTACTTTATTAGACTCTTATTAAAAAAAAAAAAAAAAAAAAAAAAAGTAACACTACATTACCACCAAGATGTACTTCATCTTTCACTTTCATCAGCAGATTTTTTGCTTTGGTGTTACAACATGCTGTGAATTATCTTCTGATAAGCTTCTAATACATGTACTATGCCATTTCTTTCACTTCGGGCTGGACTTGCTTCCTTCATCTTGGATCATAGTTCTCAGGCATCTGTTTCTGCCACATTTTCTTCTGTTTCAGCCTATTTGGCTCTTCTTCCCTCTGCACAATCTCTCAGAATTCTCACAGCATTACCTGTATCACAAGTTCTGTTTCAAACCACATGCTCTTCTGCACCTCCTGGCTTTCTCACTGCTTCTTCATTTACAAGCTCATTTATGATATTCTTGATTTGAAGTGCCAGAAGCCCAGTTCCTTTATGAACCTTCTCGTATGGCCTCACTGTAACAAGGCAGTGTTCTCAATTTCCAGTAAACCTGATTCTCTGATTTTTGCAGCAAAGATGAGTGTTTGTGTCTGGCACCGGTATCACTGTGCTCACTGAAAGTGTAACAGAAAATGTCCTTTAAAATGGGGTTGGTTCCATGATCTATTTCAGGTATGGTATGGCCTACCAGACAATCATGCCAGCACATCCAGGAAAACAAGCAGTAGAGAGAGGGAAAATCAGGGACAGCAGTAGGGAGAAAATTCATAAGTGAGAACAGCCACCAAATATTTCACAGTCTGCAGCTACATCCCTGAAAGGACTCTGCATACAGTAATGCTCCTGCACATGAATTAACACTATAAAAACACATAATAACCAATTACATTGCATTGGTTGCTATCAAATGAGTTTCCAAAATCACTATGAACACTCAGATATTTATATTGACCTAGACAAGGTCAGGCTTCAGTCTAAAGCAGAAATAGTTTTACCAGATTTTTCTAATAAATGCAATGTATTTCTGCTGTTTAAGGAAGTGCAATGGCTTGCTTTCTTACTCCCACCTCCTCTGTAAGCACACACTTCTTTTTGTGCTCATACTCACTTCTCACTGTGGGATCATTTATACTAAAAAATACCAATGTGTGTGATACTGCATGAAAGACTCCCAGCAACAAGTATAAAAAATACATGCTTGGGAAATTATAAAAATCTCTTAGCTACCTATGTAAACCGAGTATGGATCAGCACTGGTTACAGCAGATAAGATCTCCTCCCTACCTGAATGAAACAGGAGAGGATAAAGGAGAGAGGAGAGTGGATGGGAAAAAATAGACAAGAAAAAACAGAAAGCCTAAACCTCAGCCTATCATAAAACATCAAGATGAGGCAGCATAAACAGGAAATTAAATGCCAAGTACACAGTAAGGCATCAGAGAACCTAGTAGATTGTAAAGACTCCTATATTAATACAGGATAATAGAGAGCAAAACTGCAACCGCAGAAAGGCAGATTAAAATTATACAATGCATGACCATAAAACCACAAGGATCACATAATTAAAAAAAAAAACAAACCAGAATTATCTATATATGCATAAAGAAAACAAACACAGAAAGCTTAGTGATTGTAATTCCAGGTAGTACAAACAATATAGAAACTAATGCCACTAAAATAATTCATGAGGCTTTTAAAATTTATGACAAATGATTTAGAAATGATGCAAAAGCAAAGCAGAACCAACACCCTATATCATCTAGAGCAGATAACATGCTATGGCATCCCTGCAGCAAAACTGCTGGAAGACTTAGCAGGTTGTATTTGAAGGGCTGGAATGTCTTATGGACGTGTTACACCCAGAAACAGAAAACACAATTCAGTGGGTGGAGTACCTGCACCACAGGTGTACACTGCATCAAATAAACAGCAGCAAAATGGGAGAATCAAATGCCATAGAAAAGACAGCTCTAGACACAGAACCCTGGACTGATCAATGTGATAGTAGTAGCTGCACCTTTAGGAAGCTGCAGAAGAAAATGGTGGCATCTGTGTTCAGTTTTAAATGTGGAATGAGTCTTTAGTATAGGAGCCAGACTAGGAATTCATAGGAATCCAATTAGAACTCTGAACAACGACAGCAAATGTAATTTCTGTCATTTTGATGATCAGCTTGAGTTAGTGTCCAGCCAGCAGGAGGTGAAAATCATATAGGTGTGAGATTTCTAGGTTCAGTAGCATATACTAAAAGAAGCTGCCTGACTCAGTGTCATGCTTATGAGATTAGCAGTCTTGGTCTCAAAATACACTAAGACTTTAATGCAGCTATACCATCTCAACATACTGTAGCATAACAGTGTACTACCTCACTCTGCTGAATTGTCTCTTAAAATACTGAAGTGTACATGCAGCCTTAGAGCCAAAAAGAATATTATGCAAGTGGTAAGAGTATTTTCATTGAGCTTTTTGATCTTTGTATCTTTATTAAATGTTTTTTCTTAATGTAAAAACAGATTTTTACAGAGCATTAGTTCTTAATTAAGTGACTATTTTCCACCTTCAGAAGCAAGCTAGTTGACAGTGCTGGAAACCCAAGTCCTTTAGCCACACAAAAGCAAATAAAGAAAAAATAGGAGGCATCCCTTTGGTAAATGAATAAAACAACCTAGCAAAGCATAAAGCATATATCTTTCCTTGGAAATTAATATGACAACATTGAAAATATACTTATTTAATGAAATTCTTACAAAATGTATACCACAGTACTCACAGTGTATAATTTTAACAATTGAATACACAATCTAAATATATACCAAGTCTATTCTAGCTCTTGCTATTATAGTAATAAGAGAGAAGACTGTTGCTTTTATTGGCATTTCCACATTATTGCAGGTTCTAGCTCAAGTTATGTCCTATGAGCACAAAGCTGCTCTTCCTGGTACAGCTTATTTCATGTTGGCAACAGGCATAAGTCAGTCCTAAGTGTATTTACAGTTTCATGCCTACAGTAGGCAAACATGCTGGTACAGATATCAAAACACTTTTCTATGGAGGCCTGGCTATACTCTGTGTGTAGGATAATGCAATTTGTCTCACCTCTGGCTAAACATAGAACTACTTTGGTATATCACTATTGCTCAGAAAATTGCCATGTTCTTTCTTAAAATGCCTAAAATCAAACATTGATACAAAACCACAATCATTAGGAGCACATTTGTTTCCAGTTCACGAGCATTCAAACATGCAAAAGCTAAACCATGAGAATTCAAAAGGTGCTGTCCTTATTTAAATGCCATGATTTTGAGCAACCTGTGGAAAGATTTGCCAGCATGGAGTACTACACAAACACAGCTTTAACTCAGGGAAGTACACTGTTGGCTCACAAAATACAGATAGACAGCTGTTACATGACCACATTTTTTAAATTAAAAAAAAAAAAAAAAGGGGAGCATATTGTAATGGTTTTTTTGGGGGGCCGGATTTTTCTTTATTTGTTTGCTTGTTTTTTTGGGAAACATATTTAAAAGGATAAATGTGAAGTTTTATTGGAGAGAGTAATGGACTCATCCTGATTTAAATTTCATGCCAGTGTCAAAAGTTTCAGTTGCTCATTTCATTGGTGAGTGCAGCAAATAATTGTGTGCCCTCTTAAAAAGAAAAAAAAAAAAGAANNNNAAGAAAAAAAAGAAAAAAAAAGAAAAAAAAAGAAAAAAAGAAAAGAAAAAGAAAAAAAAAGAAAAAAAAAAAAGAGTTGAACCATTACCTGACAAATAAAAACAGTCCATTCACATCAACCAAACCCAAACTGATGTTACACAGCTGGCATGGGAATTTTAGTCGAAGCAGTTCAAGTGTGGCAAAGCCACAATCAACTGAAAACAGTATCTTATAACAGCAAGGGTCTGACAATTGTAACAATAAATAGTACCCTGCTTTGTAAGTACCTTTACTGAAATGGTTCACTAGATTTCATCAGTTTGCTTTAAAATTTAGTAACAGATCTATCAAAACCTAGAATTCAATTTGTTCTGTGGCCTTGTGTTAACCTTTCTCTGATGCTATATTCATCATCTGTAGATAAAAACCAAAAGTAGCTCTTAATGCTGCATGTTTTAAGGGCTTGGCACTGCTGTAGTTTTTCTTTCTAGAAATTAGTGATAACAGATAAAATTCATGATAGAAAGAGTTAAAGGGCAACCATCCTAGCACCCTCTGTGTTACTTTACAGATTCCATCTGGGAAACAGACCCATGTTTCCTCTGTGTGCACAGCAGAGTCCAGCAGTCTCCTAGGCTCTCACCCAAGAACGTGCTGGGTTGCAATGCTAGGGCACATCCTCAAACTGACAAGTTGCCTGTGTAGCACCTCTAGAGTAATGCCAGAGACTTCAGAGAAAGAATGAAACAGGTTATTTTATTCTTTACAAAATACCACAGCTTTCAAATCTTCTGAAATATCAGCATCTCTGCAAATGTAGACAACATTCACTTATGAGCAGAGAAACTGTTTTATCTATGCTTGCAGTTCCTTTCTTGCAGGTGAAAAATACTACGACAATAACATAGACAAAGAAGGGAAATTACAGTAATTAAACAGCTTCAATAGATTGCAAATGGCTGTAAAGTTAGAGACACTATTTTAAGCATGTGATTTACCACTGGATTTCCTTATTAATAAAGTTATTTTCATATGCTCTTCAACTCTCGTTTCACATACTGTTCATTAACTGGTGTTTGTGCCACAGCACTACAAACTCAGGAGAATCTGAAGAAAATTCTGATGTCTTTTCTACTTTCATGCAGAGCTAGTTTTGTACAGAATAAGAGAGTGATGCAGAAGTGTTATAAAGACTGATAGGCAACCACAAACATACCACATACATTTGGAACAGATGATGCACAGGCTTCTGCAGTACAAAATGAACCATGATTGAACCATGATACTGCTGCTGAACACTGAAAGGCAATAATGTTGGAAAACTAAAATAGAAATTTTTGTTTGTATTTGACTTGAAAAATGAGGTACAATTTTCATTACTATCAGTACAGACGGAAGTTGCCTGAATATAAGGTCCTACTTACACACCCATAGTGTACATAAGATCATTTTAAAATTGAGAGAAAACTCAGGATTCAAAGCTCTTAATCCTAAAGCAGAAGACTAAAACAAAAAATACAGATAATCCTGATGACAACAAAGTTCAAACAAAATCAGCAAGTTTCAAAACAATGAGCTTGTGTGTGCTGGTTTTAGGCTAATTGGAATATTTTAATGGAGAAAATTCTATTAAAATTA
>WBNM01015045.1:50933-78730 GCA_013399055.1 Ramphastos sulfuratus | reverse complement strand
CTATTCATGTCTATTGTGTATATATCTGCTTGTATATTGTGCTAAGCTGTAAATAGAGCTTCAGTCCTTAACTTCCAGCTGGCTGAGTCGAGTCTGGGTGATTTTACAAAGCGTGGGGGGGGGCGGGGAACTCCCAAACCATCACATCGTGCAATGTTTTTCAAGATACTGATTCAGCTGGGAATCCCTAGGGCCTAACTGAAAACACGGGAACAGCTCGTCACCTTGTCTCTCATGTGGGTTGTAGTTCATTGCTGAAACGACAGGCAACCTTAATTTCCAGCACCAGAACCAGACTATAACCACCAGAGGCCACTGCTGTTCTTTGCCTTTTCCCTGCCCTAGCCGGACTACAGTGAGCAGTCAGCTCACAGGAGCCCAGAGCGAGGGTCACAGCAGCGTCAGTCCTCTTTTCCGTAATCATGCTCTAATGTTGCACTTCTGCAGAGAAATTTAAATACAGTATACTTTTTTTTTTACTGGTAGATAGAATAATAAATTTTCTAAGAGTTGCTTACCCAACCTTAGCCTTCAGGAAGAAATTAAGTATTGCATTCCAAAAGCCTGATTTCATTCTTTGCATTAAATTTGGCAGCTAAAGGCAAATTTTTAGATGTAATTTAATTACTTATGTGAAAGGCATTTAATTTAGAACTGAAAAAATAGCTGCATTCATTTGCAACAGAATGAGGTAATTAACGAAGTCTTAATTAATGTTCAGCAAAAGGTACTGTTTTGCTACTATAGGTTACAGGTGTCAGTACCCAGCCTGTCCTGTTTGTCAGGAAGTACTTGATGCCTGGAAAAAAGTAACATTGCACCCATTTTTAAAAGGGATAGACAGGAGGAACCTAGGAATGAACCGACCTGTCAGCCTCACTTCTTTGTCTGGGAATATCACGGAATGGCTCTTCCTACAAGCTATGCTAAGGGACATGGAGAATTCAGAGTTGATTTGAGACAACCGGAAAGGCTTTAACAAGGGCAAGTCTTGTCTGACCAACCTAGTGGCCTTCTATGAGAGAATGACTGCATCAGTGAGTCAGAGGTATGCATACTATCTAGACTTCTGTAAAGCCTTTGACATGGCCTCCAACAACACCCTCCTCTTTGGAGAGATACAAATTTGATGGGTGGACTGTTGCATAAGGAATTGGTTGAATGGTTACACCCAGAGGATAGTGTTCAATGGCTTGATGTCCAGATGGACCCTCAGGGGTCCATACTGGGACCAGTGTTCCTTAATTTCTTCAATTACATAGTGGCATCAATTGCCAAGTTTGCAGACTACACCAAGCCGAGTGGTATAATATGTCATCTAGAGGGACCTGGACAAGCTTGACATGCTGAACCTCATAAGGTTCAACAAGGCCAAGTGCAAGGTCCTACACCTGAGTGAGGGCAATCCAATACAGGCTGTGGGTGAAGGGACTGACAGCAGCCCTGCAGAGAAGCATTTAGTAGATGAAAGGCTGGATATAACCCAGCAATGTAAACCTGCAGCCAAGAAGGCCAACTGTATCCTGGGCTGCATCAAAAGAAATGTGGCCAGGTCAAGGGAGGCAACTGTGCCCTTCTACTACACTCTGCTACCATCTCATCTGGAGTATTGTGTTCAGTTCTGGTGTTCTTAGCACAATAAAGAAAGGATCCTGTTGGAGTGGGTCCACAGGAACACCACTAAAATGATCGGAGGGGCTGGAGCACCTTTCCTATAAAGAAAGGCTGAGAGAGCTGGAAGTTTTCATCCTAGAGACCTTATTATGGCCTTTCATCCTTAGAGGACCCAATAAAAAAAGACTGTAACAAATCTATTTGCAGGATCAGACAAAAGGATGATTTTATATTAAACATGGTAAGGAAATATTGGAACAAGTTGCTCAGACAAGTGGTAGAAGCCCTTCCCTTGTAACCTTTCAAGGTCATGCTAGATGGGTCTGAGTAACCTTATATAGCCAAAGATGTCCCTGTTCATTGCACAGGGAGTTGGGAGTAGAAACCCTTAGAGGTCCCTTCCAGTCCAAAATATTGTATGATTCTATTTCTTTGATCAGCGATCTGAAGTTTCCGCCTTAGTAGCACTTTCAGAGGCCACAGAAAGTGACATTAAAGTAAAAAACATAGTAAATGAGTCTAGGGTCATTCAGCTTGCTTAACTCAATCTACATGATATTAAATGTGTTTTAATACAGGCTACTGAAACACTATATGGTTTCAAATAAAGAAATCGGACTGTAGGCTGGGCACAAGGGAGTCAAAAAGGAGTACCCTGGAGAGCAGCAAGAACTTGAGCATTTTAACAATTGGGTAACTAAACAGCAGTAACCTGGTTCTGAGGAAAATGGAGTTTGGATCAATCTTTGGGTCAAAGACTAAATGGGCTAGAAAAAAAAAAAAAAGTTTTACCACCATAGGCAGTATTCTCATCACACCTCTCTTTGTACTGTAATATACTCGTTTTTAAAAAGGCATTTAAAAATTAAAAGCTGCAGAAAAAAATTAACTCAGAGATAGCTTTATACTCTCAAATAGGTTAAACTATTGAGATAATGAAAAAAGATTAATCAAGTCACCCCATCAAAAGCCAAGTGGTTTGTATTAGAAACTTTATTTAGCAAGAAAGAGGTGTAAAATAGTTTCATTTTAGGAGCCGAAGCACTATTAATTCAAAGTGGCACAAAGCAATGTCTTCAGAGGGAATGAAAACCATGTAGCACCGTAATGAGCTACCGATAAAAAGATCTCCATCTTTATTGATACCATTCCAGTGGGCACACTTCCACTGCACACTAGTTACAGGCAACAAAATTAACTATAGTGGTTTATGATATCCCTAAATTACTAACAAACGATCCAATGGTATTTTTTCTTGACTCCCCTAAAATCTCCTCATGCCGTATGGGATTACGTAGCAGGTCTCATGTTAAGTGTCACAGACTGAACGGTGTTTAAGCAGCAATCCCCGCCAGCCCTAACAGGGACGGGAGCAAGAGGCAAACGCACCTTTCAGGGGCCGGACTGAGCCCTCTGCTCGCCATATACAGGTTATGCGCCTTCCACACTAAAAACAAAGCTCACGCAGAGCGCGGGAAAGAAACGACGGCCACCAGGCAACGGCGCCGCCGCCACTGCAGCTCTGGCCGAGGCCGACCTAAGGCCGCCCTGCCTGTTCCTATGCTCTGACTTCATCCCTCCCGCCTCGGCCACACGGTGTGCCCGCTCCTATAGTCTGGAGGGACCAGAAGCCCTGACCAGATCCAGCCAGAGCTCAGGCTCAGGTTCGCTCCTCCGGGATTCAAGAGGAGCCAGCACACTGCTCTTCCCGGCGCCCAAGCTAGGCCCATATGCTTCCACACCAGGATGACCCGCCGCAGGCGCGCAAGCACACTCGTCCCGCCTGCATCCGCAGCGCATGCGCACCCATACCTCCCCGCCACCGCCCCTCCGCCACCCCTTTCACGCCGCCGTATCCCCGACCCCCCCTGCTCGCGTTGGCGAGGCACTCTCAGTGCGCCTGCGCCGCCCGGCCTTGCTGTGAGTTCGCCCCTTCCCCTCTCGCTCTTCTTTCTCGCCCCCCCAACCCTTGATGAGCCCGTATGCGCTTAAGCCAAACCCCTGCCTGTCCGACTCCCGCAGCGCCTAGTCCCTGACGGCCCGTATATAGGGCCGGGTTCGCTCCCTCGTCCCCGCCCCTTTGTCCCTCTTTCACCAACCGCCGCTTCCTCCGCCGTTGCNGGGAGGGAGGGGGCAGCCATGCCGAGGGGGCGGCCTCCCAAACCCAGCAGGGAGACTAGCAAGGCCGGCACCGAGGCAGGTAAAGAGCGCGGCCGGGCTAGCGCGATACGCTCCCGGGGGTGGAATTGCGGGATCCGCGAGAAGGCAAAAAGCCTCCGCGTGCTCCGCATATAGTCCCCGGATATGGGGGAGGAAGGCCGGGTCTATTGTGTGAGTGTATAGGCAAGAGGGCGGAGGGGAGGGAGCCTGGCCCGGCCCTGCGGAATGATACCGAGCGGGCAGCTCCTGCCGCCCCACACGGTGCGGCGGAGGGGAATATGCCTGGCCGGTGAGGCCCGACAGGCACTCGCCTCTCAGGCAGCGGCGGGTTTAATGGCTCCTCGCATCCACAGAGGGTGCGGGGGGGGAAGCTGTTCTCAGCGTGGCTGTGGCTTTTGCTTGCTGGGGCAGAACGGTTTCTCGGCCCAGACCAGTGGCCTTGCTTTCCTCTCCTTCCTGGCGTGCCTCGGGCTGTGGTACCGGTGCTGCGAACACGCCGGGCTGGCTGCCGCTGGGGAGGGCCAGAGGAGAGCCCAGGCGGGCTGGCGGCAGCAGGACAAGACAGGAAAGCGCCCGAGTCCCTCCACCGCTCTTCTTCCCCCTGCCTCCCCTCCCCCCGGGTCAAAATAATGAAGGCTTCGAATAAAGGGTGATAAACGATCGAAAAAAAATTTTAAATCTTCAGTTTTTCTGATTACCAGAAGGAGGGGTTTTTTTTTGTTTGTTTGTTTGTTTTGGTTTTTTTTTAAAAAGTCCTTTCAGTAGTTTGCTTTGTGAATATATATTGGGGGAAAAAAAAGTGTTTTTCTTTCCCAAACGAGTTTTAGTCCATATCACATTGTTTTATTTGTTTAAAACATTTGCCCTTATTTTAGAGCAGATGAGAATATCGAAGGACAGGATTGATTTGATTTGTTTGGGGGTTTCTGACAGCAGTTTGTAGCTTGCGAGTTTTATGGCTCTTTTGTGTAGTTCATTCCTAATGATGTTACTAGAGATCTGTTATTAGTATCTGAGTAAGGCCCACAACCTGCAAAAACATTGTTTCAGGTGGACCTGAAATCCTCTTCGAGGACTTTCGTTTCAGCAGAAGCATGTAGCAGTAGACTTTTAGGTTTTCTTCGGGAGAGATTTCATAAGGAAATTAAAATGCCATGGTTATTTCTGTCGTGAGAAACGAACTAATTAATATTTTCAGTATATATTTTAAATGTCTGGTTTGCAGATGAGCTCTGGCTTTTCAAGAGGAGTGTGTAGGTGAGTGTTCTGTGGGATGTGTTCTGTAGAACTGAAATCTGCTGGCAGTTTAAAGGAAAAAAAAAAAGGGAAGAAAGCTGTACTGTTACATGAGTGTTGGGAAGTTGGCTAAAATGTTTTCTCCAGAATGGAAACCCAAAAGGCTCTCAGATGGCTACCAGATTTTTGGTTTGATTTTTCTTTGTTTGAACTATTGATCTCAGCATTTGAACACTAAGTACTATATAAAGAAGAGTCCAAACACTTTGCCTGTTACTAGTTTGGAAAGCTGAGAGGTTTTTTAACAAGACTAGCTAAAACATCTGCTTAACTGTCTAGTACGTCATGCAACGATGTATCATGTAAGACTAAGCTCCTGCAACAGTGGTACAATGAATGAGAAGAAGGTAAGAACTGAAACAGGCTGTCCAGAGTGAGTGCCTGTAGTAGCTACTTTGAATCCAGAGTAGCTCTGTCCCTCTTGCTTGTAGCTTGACCTTGATCTTAGACTCTTCCTATGGTAAGAAGGGCGACCTGACTCGTGATGAGCTTGATCATATTTTGCGCTTTCCTTTTTTTAAACAATTTTTTAAAACAATTTTATAATTCATTAAAAGAAGGTCATGAACAAAGAAGCTCTGGCTGAGCAGGGCAGTTTGAATCTGGGAAATTTATGTTCCTGGGACATTTGGCTGTTTGTCCTGTTCAGATACAGGACGATCTGTATTTCTGAATTTGAAAACTGGTTGTGAATTCTATAGGCTTTGCTTTTAGCAGGACATATTTTATTTAGAAAATAGCTGTTTAAAAAACCAGAAAAATAAAAGAAAAAAGTGGGTTTTGGTTAGGAAATTGTATGGGTTCAGGTACTGTACTTTTTTAGTGTGGCACTCAATTCCTAAAACCCTGGTATACTAATGTCTTTATTGGAAAAGAAGTGTTACTCTCTGTAGTTGTACAGGCTGGATGATTATGGTAATACAGTTTTGGAAGAAAATAAAGGTGAATCAGCATTTTTTGTTGTGCAGCTTCTTGTCAAATACTGGAGCATGCTCTTTGTTCTAGGAAAATGAAATAAAACTCCTGAACAATAGTCAAAACACTATCTTGATCTCAGTGCCTGCTATTCTAAAAGAACTTTTTTTTGCATTAGTAATGTTTTACCAAAACTGCCTTGAGATTTTATATACATACATATATATATTAAAAAGTCTAATTGAACTATTCAGATTGACCTCTGTGATGGGCACAAACTGAAGTGCAGGAGGATCTGTCAGAGCATATGGAAACACTTCTTTGCTGTGAGGGTGACTAAGCACTGGCACTGGTTACATGAGGAATTTGTGGAGTCTCCTTCCATAGAGAAACTCAAGAGCTGCCTATATATCTGGGAATTGGCTGTAGGTAGCCCAGCTTGAGTACAGGGGTTAGGCAAGATGACCTCCAATAGTCCCTTCAACCTTCACTATTCTGTGATTCTCTTCTGAGGTGGATAAAATACAGGTGTGACTCTCAGGTGGCTTGAAAGAACTAATCTTTAGTGTTTTGGGGGTTTGCTGCTCTGTGATTCTTGTTCTGACTGCTTAGCAATGGTTCCACAGCAGATCCTTTTACAAAGGCGTGATGAGTCCATGGCTCTTATATCCTGAAAATTTCAGGATAAGGCCTTGAATATATATGAAGCAAGAATAATACATTAGGGAAAAAAAAAAAGCCACTCCATGCAGATCTTTTTTAAACAAAGAGAGAGACAGGCAATTCTTAGCACATAATTTGTGTTAACACACAAATAACACATTTACACAGGTTTTTGTGATATAGCCTCTAACTTAAGAAGGAAGAGTAAAAAAGGAATGATTAATGTATGTGGCCTCAGAGTTGTCAGTGTGGCTGCTGTGATTCTAACCTGCATTACAGAGTTTGACCTGTCAAGAGTTTTAGACCATGTAAATTTTCCATAGTCTGTGGTGTGTGGTTGCCAACATTCATTTGAGAACCAGGGACTGAGGGGCAGTTCTGTCTACACTGTTCCCCACGGAATCTCTGAAAGACACTTAAGAATGATTTCCACTGCTGTTGTGCAGCTAAAGTAGCACAAAGAAAACATGCAGGGGAACATTTATTGTGCTCTATTTATATTGGTATATATTTTCTCATGGTTCTTTCTGAATATATTCATTTCACGGATTGAAGCTTGGACATTTTACCAATACTTAATGATAATCCCAAGTACAAGCACAAGTAAGGGTCAAAGTCTCAAGCATGAGAAATCATGTGAAAACAGCTGAAAAATTCTAGCTCAATGTAGTCACATATAGCTGTCAAGAAGTGTAATTCCTGTTTTGGAATATTTAGCAATAAATACAGCAATACTAGCCTGAATATCAGATTATCAGAGTTGGTTAAGGAATGCCAGTTTTCAGTTATTTCTGTAGATCAGGATGATGTGGAAGGTACATCTATTTGGTGAGTTGACCCTGGCCAGCAATTAAGCACCTTCCGGCCACTTTCACACTTCCTTCTGCAGTAGGATGAGAGAGAGAATTGAAACGAAAGAGAAAAGCTTGTGAATGAGACTTAAACAGTTTAATAAATGAAGGAAAAAATTTTAAAAACAAAACAAAAAACAGATGAAGAAACTCAACCAACCAAAAACCCCAACCAACCAAAAACCCCAACCAAGTAGTGCAAGGGGGTTCACCACCTCTCACAGAGTGATGCTCAGTTGGTGTCTGAGCAAAGAATACTGTAGAAAGACTATCCTGTTTGTTGTATAGCATGGAATATCCTTGTGGTTCATTTGTGTCAGCTGTCCTCTCCAACATCTCTTCCACCCTCAGGCTACTCATTGTGATGGCAGAGTGAGAAACAGAAGAGGCCTTCACACTGCAAGAACTGTTCAGCAATAGCTAACGATATTGGTGTGTTATCAGCATTGTTCTAATCTCAAATGCAGTCACATAGCACCATACAAGCTGTGGTGAAAAACGTTAACTCCATCCTACCCAGACACAGTGCAATTTAGCGTTTAACCGGCCATGATGGAACACAGGATTTCTGTGTCCTGTTAGGCTTTCCCTGCTGCCTGCAGCGCATCAGTGTGGCTGTACGTTTTCTGGAGCCGCCTGTGGTGCTGCAAGGAGTGTAGCTATTTTGTGTTGGCAAATGCTGAGCAATTGACACCTGAATATACATCCCAGCAGTGTGCTCCTTGAAGATAAGTGTCTGGACTACTACTACTTTAATAAATTCCATACTTAGTATTGACCAAAACATAATAAAATTACCTTGTCTCATAAGAGTTCATCTTGATAGATTTCTGGATTTTGATCTGATATGTGGACTGAGTTGAGTCTTTCCCCTGCTCTTCCCATTAGAAGTCAGGAAGAACTGACTGACTGCTGGTTTTGTTTAAGAGTGCTGATCTAGGTTTAAACTAGCTTGGCTCGTTTATGATTGCAGAACAAACCAAAATGTTTTAATGATTATCTTTTTTTTTTTTTTGTTTTTGTGTCTTCAAGAGTAGTATGAGGAAACATCAGCAGTGCCATCCCTGTTTTGTTCTCTTGTCTTACCACTTTCTTTGCACTCATAACTTAGTAAATAGGTTTTGATAGGGTCAGACCCTTTTGTCCATAGACTTGCCAGCTGCCGTTTAACTTCAGTGACAAGTTTTCATCCATGAATTCCACAAGCTTGAGTGTTGTATTCAGTGTCCTCTCAGTTGGATGCGAGTAGGCTATTAGAGATCTAATAAGGCTGTGCTGCATTTACAGCTGAATGCGTCCATCTGCGCCTTGCAGAGAGGGCTGCGAGCTGCCATGAGGCACAGTGCTGCTTACATAAGGAAAGGAATGGTTGGGAGCGCTCTAATTCTGTCTTCCTTCTTCCACACTGAGTTGTCATCAGTGGCTTACAGCAGAGAGCACCTGCTTGCTGACTCAACTGCCGAGGTCAAGTTTTCATCAAGACTCTATCGACTCTGCAGCTCAGCTGATCTGAAGCTTGATTGCTGCTGTTCTGTGAGGGGTGATTAATTTGAAAATAACTTAGAGCTTGTAACATTAAGAGTATTTAAATAAATCCTACCTTTAACTGGAAAGTGTATTATTGTCAGGGACCTTACAAATCTAATTCAGGTATTTTGGGGCATTTTGGACAAACTAACAAACAGACAAGATGCCTTGACAGTGCACAGTGAGCTAGATGCTCCCTGTTTGGTTTAATTGTATTGACACTTGGCTGTCTTTCTCAAGCTATATTGGGATAGAGTTGATTTATGTTTCAACTAGACGATCTTTCAAATTGGGGAAAAAAAAAAAGTCAGTAGCTTTTGCACTGTTTCCATGCAGTTAGTACAAATAAATGGCAGTGCTTTAAACTTTGCAACTGTTCAGTGAGGTTTATTATTTGTTATAGAGTGCAGACCTGAAAGAACCACTTATTTTTCAAGGCATTTGTTGCTCTGATACTAATTATGTGTTTTGTCTATGTGTGTTTATTTGTAGATGTTAGTATCATCTCTAGTATGAGCATGTTAGTTTTTTCATGTAATTTTTTTTTACTTTATATGGGTTAATGTCTTCTCTAACTAAAAAATGTAGCTTTACGTGTTGCTGTTGACTATTATTTGCATTTTGTTAGTTGATTAACAGACCATACACTGGTATTTTCATCTGGACAGAATATATTTGTCAGTAAACAGATTGCTTAATCTTTGTGTCTGATACATTCTTTTGGGAGCACAGGCATCACTTCAGCTTTTTGCAATAGGGTTGCTAATCTGATAAATAATGAATTGTGGCCATCAAACACTGTCAGTATTTTTATTTTGCTTGCCTTTGGTGCACAAGTGGATGTTTGGAGTTGCCTATAAATGAACAAACTTCTCAGAGCATTTAAAAGTACAGAATCTTGTAAAGTGCATTTTAAGTAGAAGATTCTGCAGTGACAGGATCACTACTGCCCACTGCTTGAATTAACATAATGTATGTAGTTTTGGGTATTCCAAAATACTGCCTTTGTGTTTTGCAGTGTTTGGTTTGTTTCATGATCCATGCTGATGTATCTGAAAGCATTTTTTTAAATGTGCTATAAGAAAAGATGACTGCACAAGTGTGTTTTATTGCCAATTTCTCTGAATTATGGTAACACAGATTACCTTTTTCACAATATAAAGGTATCAGTGTAAGCAATGTCTTTGTCTCATTAATCCTTCTGACAAAAAAATGTCAAACTGTTATTTAATTATTACACTGAAATGACGACAGACCGGAGTCATACTTAAGAGTCTATGACACCTGCCTGAAAAGTTAAAATATAGCTCACTTGCTTATTACTTTTTCAATTGATGATATATTTTCTGGTTTTATTTTGTGCATGTGTCTGTTTTCTCAGCTCTAAACACAACGGTTTTGTCCTTACTGTTATCCAGTTGCTTGATTTCAGTAGAGATATTATTCTGAATACTCTCTTTGTTGCTAATGGAAGAGTAAAATACAAAGTAACTTCCTGCATCTTTAATGAAAGGGAGCTATGCAACTCGAAATCACCTGGTATTTGGCTGGTAATAGAGGACAAAATAGTACTTTAGTGAGGATATAAGTGAAAAAAGATTATCAGTCTTATCTTTTCCCTTAAGCTAGTTTAAACATAGCATGAATAAATGTGTTTAGATTTTAATCTGTGTTAGATCTCAATCCTGCCCTTTGAGTCAAAGGGAAACTGACATAGCAGAGTTGTTTTAAATCCAAACTGGACTGTTTTTCTATTCATACCGTCTGTAACTACTTAAAGCAATCTTCAGCCTGATCTTCCAGTAGTTGAGCCTTTGAAAATTCCTGGAATCTAACCTAAATTGATTTGCTATGCCTTATCCTTAAAGGCCTATAGACAAGTTTCTGCAGTAAGAGTCCTCCTGTCGAGCAGCCTTCATCAGGCTGGACTGAACAGTGCAGTTGCTGGTCCAGTTCTGACTTCCAAACATCTATCTGTTGCTCTTTAACAATACGAAAAATAGGACCAAAAATGTTTTGCAAAGAGTTACAAAGACCGTCTTGGAAAGCACAACACTTAAGATGTTGCAAAATACATGCAACAAATTTTCTAAGTGTGTACCATCTGTTTCTTCTTCCTTGGGGTCTGGGTGCTGTTAGAAAGATGGAAAGGCTTGGAGGTAGCTCAGGACTTAAAATTGCCCATGAACTAGTTTCAAGTAACTCCTCACACATCAGTACACGGTGTGATGTGCTCAGCTCCTCATTTACTAAAGTTTAGGTGGTCTTTATGTTCTTCCCTATGAAATATTTTAAAGATTATGCTTTTGTCAACCCTTTTTGTTTATTTTAGTGGTGATATTTTCCTTCTTTTAAAAGAAAAGCTAATATACCTCTACTCCTGTATACCTTTGCATCAGGTGGTATGATTTCATATATTTATAGTTACCAAATTCTGCTGAAATACCACAACATTCATTAACATATAATGAATTTAAACACCTTTCTGAATTCTGAAAAAAAAAAAAATCTGTAGATTAGTCAGTATTGAAATATATACAGGTTGAAACATGAAGGTGCACAATGTCATGGGACCTGTTAAGATACATCACAAGTCCTGAGGGAACTGGCAAGTGAAATTTCTAAGCCACTAGCCGTCATGTTTAATAAGTCATGTCAGTCTGGTGAAGTTCCCACTGACTACAGGCCAGTTAATCTCACCTCTGTTCACAGCAAAATCATGGAGTGGGTTGTCTTGGAAACTGTACTTGGACATGTGGAAAATAAGGAGGTGTTTTGGAAACAACTAATGTGACTTCACTAAGAGTAAATTGTACCTAACAAATTCAGTGGCCTTCTATGTCTGGGTTACAGCATTGGTGGATAAGAGCAGTTGATGTCACATGCATGGACTTGAGTGAAGCATTTGACACTTTGGAGACATCTTTGTCTCCAAATTGGAGAGACAGATTTTTTTGCTGGAGCGCTTGGTAGATAAGAAATGGCTAAATCGTCACATTAAAAAGTTCTGTCAAGGACTCAATGTCCAAGTGCAAACCAGTGATGAGTAGCATTCCTTAGGGGTCAATAATGGCATAAAGTGCACCCTCGGTGAGTTTGCTGATGGCACCAAGATGTGTGGTGCAGTTGTCCTGCAGGAAGGAAGGGATGCCATCGATAGGGACCTTAACAGGCTGGAGAGGTGGACTTGTGCAAACCTTGTAAAGTTCAACAAGGCCAAATGCAGAGTCCAGTACCTGGGTTGGGGCAATCCCAAGCACAAATACAGGCTGAGTGGTGAATAAATTTAGAGCAGCCCTATGGAGAAGTACTTGGGGGTGTGAGTTGACCAGAATCTTAATATGATCTGCCAGTGTGTACTCAAAAGCCCAAAAAGCCAACCATATCCTGGTCATCCACATCATAAAGTATGACCAGCAGCTAGAGGGAGATGATTCTTCTACTCTGCACTTGTGAGACCTCACCTGGAGTACTGCATTCAGCTTTGAGGTCTGCAGCATAAAAGAAACATGGACCTGTTGAAGCAGGTCCATAGAGGATCATGATGAATTTATACTCCTCAGATCATCCTCACTATGAGGACAGAGACAGATTGATAGAGTTATTCAGCCTGGAGAAGGCTCCAGGGAGAACTTATAACAGCCTTTTGGTATCTGAAGGTGGCTTACAGGAATAATGGGGAAGGACTCTTTACAAGGGTCTGTAGTAACAGGTCAAGGGGTGATGGCTTTAAACTGAAAGAGGGTAGATTTAGATTAGATTTAAGAAAGTTCTTTGCTGTGACAGTTGCAAGGCACTGGAGCAAATTGCCTGAGGAATCTGTGGATGTCCCCCATCCCTGAAAGTGTTGGAAGGGGCTTTGATCAGTCTCATAGAGTGGAAAGTGTTCCTGCCTGTGGCAAGGGGCCAACTCAGTTCATTCTGTGGTTTTATAATTTTATGAAGTATTGGCATAGATCGCCAGTATTTACAGGAAATAATTTTGTGCCCTTTATTCTGCTCAGGTACATTTATCACAAGGATGTTTAAAGTACAGTACCTTGTGATGAAAGCTGTGCTTTTCAGCTTTTGAAGAATTGTGACCATTTCAAGAATGAAAAGTACCCCTGTTACTGATAGGGTTTCATATACTATGAATTTACAGGTGGTTATTTAAAGGATGCAGTAAGTTTAGGTTTATACACATTAAAGATTTGTGATACTTAAGCAAAGCATTTCTCTCTAACAAAGATGCATAACAAAACTTTGCACAGTGAAAGTGGACCGGACAGTTTAGTCCAGAAGTGGGAAGTTTAAGTCTCTACAACATTTTTTAATTATTTTTTTTATTTTTTTTTAAATCTGTGATGTTTCACCCAAAATATGCTGGAATGTTTCCTAGAGCTTCCTCAACTACAAGCTTTTTTGAGTTTGTTTATGAGGATTTTAGCAGGAAATACAGACAGTCAGGACATAGGGTGCTAATTTTATCTCCCTCCCCCTGCCTTGCAAAAGGTGTATTGGATGAGACAGGGCTTTGACATAGGTGCAGTACTGAGCAGAAATACTATATGAAGTGTAATCTTTGGTATCCTCTGAGGAAACATAAACAGGATACCGTAAACTTCTAGTTGTGTTGTTGCTTCCTGTGTCTTAATTCTTCCATGCATGGCAAGAAGTGTGGCTTTCTTAAAGGGAAACTTGGGCTTTGCTTCACAGAAATCACAGAAACGTTCAGGTTGGAAAAGACTCTCAGGATAACCAAGTCCAACCGATAACAAGGTTCACCCTAAACCATATCCCCAAGCATCACATCCAAACGACCTTGAAACAGTCCAAGATTGATGACTCAACCATCTCCCTGGGCAGCCCATTCCAACACTTGTCTGACAGTAAAATCAATGTTACCATTTTGCATCCTGTTGCATTCCATTGTGGCAGTGTTTGAAACTGAATCGTATGGTTTTTTTTCCCCTCTTTACTGTCCTTAATCTGCAGTTCATTTTTATTTTGATGTTATTAATACTGCCACGAGTGATTTTTGCATATTTTAACCTCTGCTGCTAATTGCTTTTCTTAAAGTTTGTGGCTTGTTGGTGGTTTGGTTTTTTTTTGTTTTTTTTTGTTACAAGGTAAATTCCTTAGTACTACAGTATCTTCTCAAGTGAAAAATGTGTTTAACTTACTTGGATTTAAGATAATAAGGAAAATATATATATAGGGCTGAATTTAGCCATTTGAGCAAGAGGATACAGAAGCTTGCAACTTGTATATCAAAAGTTGTGTGACTGTGGGAATTTAAAACAAGAAAACTGTGTGGGTGTAGGCTAGGCTGACCAAAAAGAAATAATCTTTTCCCCACTGAATGTGTATGTGATTTGACTTGCAGCTTATTGCACCTCTCAGCTATTTGAAACATTGATGTTGGTTTTATGACTGGTAAGATAACTAATAAAAGTTTTGCATTGTCAAAAGTAGAAGAAAAAATGCCATTTTTTTTCTGAAAGAAAAACTACCCAAACAACGAGAGAGGAAGGAGCAGGGGAAGCAGAAAACTCGTGTAGTCAGAACTGCTGAGTATGTCAGAGTAAAAAGTTCCTTTTAGCAATACATGATGTAATGATATTACAAGTAACCCCTGACAGTATTGTACTCATACCTAGGGTATTTGGCAGCATTTTGTTACTCACTTCATGGGGGTTTTTGAAGCACAGAAAGAATTTACTTTGAATTACTAGGGAAAAGTGATTATTTATCTCTTTAGAGACTGGCAGTTATAGGGATGGATATACTCCTTTCATCCTTGAGCAGCAGTTAGAGGGATGGATATATTTCTTTCATCCTCCAGCACTTAAGTCTAGTTGAGTCTCCCACGGCAGGGAGATTAGAGGATATGATCTCTAAGGTCCCTCCCAACCTAAGCCATTCTATGATCCTACGTCATCAGAAGCAGTAAAGTTTGAGCCTGAGATCTTGAAGATCTGATGAAGTTAGGATCTAATTTAAGTCAAAATATTAGAGGAGTTTGAATAGTTTCGGCCTCAATTCTGTGGTTTGCTTTTTTTGTGTTGTTTTTTTAACAATAAATTAGAAATAAATTAAATATAACTAATTAAACAATAAATGTTTTGCTGCTTGTTTTGTAGATGATGTTCTGACACCAGATACAGAGAACAGTAATTTTCACTATCAAGTACCTGAGTTCCGTAAGTGTGAGATCTGCTTTCTGTCTTTTCCAAAAGAGACCCAATTCCAGCGCCATATGAGGGATCATGAGCAAAATGACAAGGTACGGATTTTAGTAGCTATAAACTTAGAAAACTGCAGCCTGTATTGATAGTTTCATATACTGTTAAGTAAAGACAACACAAGATACAATATTCAGGGTTTTTTTAATAACCTCACTGATAATTACTACTTGGGAACCTCAGAGTTTTCTGAAGTTTTTCCTTCATGTTTCCTTGTATTTTTGGGACAGGACCTTGACTTTGATATAATTTAATTACACTGCTGTGTCCAGCTAAGCAATTTGTAATTTTAGCTGTTTTTTCCCCCCATTTCTAAAGCATTCAGGTAGATGAGAAAATGTGTAGATTTCTTTTAATCAAATTTGCCAACTGGTTCTACACATTGGCAATAAAAAGAAAAATAATGCTTAAATTGATTAACTGGACCCCACTAGTCTCTTAATAGCTGGTTTCAACAGTGTCTAACAACCTGTGTATGTATTAATCAGTAGATTAATGTCATCACTTTAGCTGCTTACAAATCAAATTTGGAAAAGAATAAGAAAAACACAGATATGTGATTAAGACTCGAGTGACTTTTTAAATGAAGCTTTGGCCACTGGTTTCATCTCTAATCTGAAACATTTAGTTTCTGTTCCTTTTTTACTTCANTAGCCTTAAACCAGCACAACAATGCTAAAATTGCTTTACATGTCGTGGAAAAATACTTTTACTGCTCTTTGAGGTAACTGTAGATACAGATGAAGCTTTACAGAATGTAGCACTTTGAGGTGTTAATTCATGTATACAAAGAACATTATAAAGATGATACTGTTGGAAGTTGGTACTGTTAAAACCATACTATTGCATACTTGTGTAAAGTGAGGTCATAAAGAATGAAAACTGATTGTGCAGATACCAAGTGAAGAGCAGGCAATCCTAGCATAAACTAAGCTCTTTGTTTTGCTGGGTCAGTTCTTCATTTTGGAAGAGTTCCTTCATTTAAGGAGAGTTCATGATACCAGTTAAAATAGGAATTATTTTTTCCATTCTCTTGCTTATTCATTTGTCCTGCTAACTTCACTCTCCTTGGATAGTCTCAGTTTTTGAGTCTCTGCTTTCATTATCTCTCCTGTTTGCTTTCCCCATATGCTCTTGAAATGCCATGTTTTCATTTTCAGTAGTGAAATGAAAACAATTACATTGGTATTATTAGGGATCATTATCATGGATGGGTACTTGAATTGCTCTTTTTTAATTTTAAACCCTTTTTTGTATGTTTCTGTGTCATCTAGGGTATATATAACTTACGGGAAGGTTGAATTTTGTGTTTATTTTTGGTTTTTAACAAACAGCCTCACCGATGTGACCAGTGTCCCATGTCATTTAATGTTGAATTCAACTTGACACTTCATAAATGCACTCACAATGGTGAAGATCCTACGTGCCCTGTGTGCAACAAGAAATTCTCCAGAGCAGCCAGTCTGAAAGCTCATATAATGCTGCATGAGAAAGAAGAGGTAATTCGTTTACTTCATAATTTAAATTTTGAAAATCTGTGTCATAAGGATTGTACTTAATCCCTTACTTACATGCTTTAGATTGGAGGATAGAATAAATGATCTAGTTCTGGGGATTCTGTTTTAATAGTAGCAGCAGAAATTAATGGACTGGTTGTAAGCAAGTATTTCCATCTGTCTTTAACTGATTAGTTACAAATACTTTTGTTTTGAAGCAGTTTCTGTGATTTCATGTTCATAAGTGATAAGCCCACGTGTAATAGCCTGGATGATAATTTTTGATGGCAGATATTGTGGTGAGGCACTCTCACCATCTACTTCTTGCATTATTAAACTGTTCCCCTACCTAGATATTCCTGACCTTTCCTTTTTTGTGAATGGTTATTTTTCTTGAGGGATTTCTTGTTCCTTTGACAATTTCTTTTTCTATTCTCATAAGGCATTGTTAAATTCTTATCAAGCTCTTAATGTATGGTAGTTTTTTGTACACTTTATAGTCATTATTGTACTGCCCAAACTACAAAGTTTTCAATCATGTAATTACCTTTTCCTCCTGCAAAGGCCTTTTTAGATTTGCAGTTAATTCTGTAGAATTGGATCTGACTTAAATATGCCCTTCTATTGTCAGGCTTTTGATCATAAACACAACAATTGTGTTTCTCCATACCAAATGCGGACAGCTTACAGCAGTTTTAACCAGTCATTTTGGGATAATATGCCTATCTGCATTCTTCCTTAAACCAAGCAGGGAATGTCATCTGTGGAGAATGTATTTCTTCTTAAAAAATGAACTGATAAGTGTGCACAATTGAGTTAAAATGAGATGATTTGAGTACAGCTTTGTTGCATGTTAATGTATCTATAATGATATATAACTTAATGGATATTCATTGTGGAAACTTGATTTACCAGTTGCCAAAAAAATCAAAATAAGGAAGTCGAGCATTGAGAAAGATGCCTGAGTGTCAGAGTAGGTTGTGTGATGCCTTTCAATGAAAAAATTGGATCTGAAGTTTGAAGATTAAATTACAGGATCGCAGGATGTCAGGGGTTGGAAGGGACCCAAAGAGATCATCAAGTCCACCCCCCCTGCCAGAGCAGGACCATAATCTAGCTCAGGTCACAGAGGAACAATTCATAAAAATTTGAACACCTTTCAATTACTAATGGAATATTCTTAGAATGTCCTATTAGTCTGATGAAACAAGAGATTAATGAAACAATTCACAGAGAATTGCAAGAATGATTTTCTCAGTAGTTAACCACAGGGCCTGTAGAAGAGCTGGAATTTGAGCTTGATGCAGAGGATCTTGACAATGGCAATAGCTCTCATTCAGGAGTTTTTCATAATGTGCAGGATCAGAAGTTATCAGTGGAGTACATTATCCCTCCTGTTTGCTGTTCTTTTGCTGTTAGAAGGGTTGAAAGTCTAAAAACAGACCTGTACTTGGGGAATATAATGGAGCAGTGGAGGGGCTCGCTGAGTAAAACCGAGGTTACAATTAGTGTTGTTTTGTGCTGCATTAGCCAGGCTTATCTGCAGATTAGTGCAGGAAAGCAGTAAAAAGAAGCTAGTGTGATTAACTTCTTGAGATCTCCAATTAGATTTGGGTGAGGCTGTCTGTGCTGAAATGTCGATTTTCATGATTGACTGATCCTGTGAAAGGTTCTAGAAGAAAATTTCTGAGCTATTGAAATTGAACATGCAAGAGACTTAACTTTTCTCACGTTCTTTGATTCAAGGGTGATAAACTGGCGTAAAGGGGAAGCATTTTAAATTTCTGGTTTTCAGGTAGCTTTCTTTTAAGAAGTCATAAAGAACAAATGTTGTGTTAATGTGCCTAACCTTGTAAGGTGTTCTAGATTTTGTCCATTTTCTCAGTGGAAATCAAGAGTACTATCTACTGCTAGCTTTTACCCTATGTGACAGGAGTACTAGAATCAGAATCGCTCAGGTAGGAAAAGACCCCTGGGATCACGAAGTCCAACCATTAACCCTATTCTAAAAAGTTCACTTGTAAACCGTATCTCCAAGCACCACATCCAAATGAGCTTTAAACACATCCAGGGATGGTGTTTAAAGGCTCCCTGAACAGCTTGTTCCAACATCTGACTACTCTTTCTGTGAATTTTTTTTCCTGAAGACCAGTCTAAACCTACCCTGTTGCAGTTTGAGGCCATTTCCTCTTGTTCTATCACTAATTACCTGTGAGAAGAGACCACCACTGACCTCTCCACAGTGTCCTTTCAAGTAGTTGAAGAGAGTGATGAGATGGCTCCTTAGCCTCCTATTCTTCAAACTAACCAGCCCCAGCTCCCTCAGTACTCCTCATGAGATTTATTCTCCAGGCCCTTTACCAGCTTTGTTGCCTTCCTCTGCACTTGCTCCAGCACCTTTATCTCTCGTATTGAAATGCACAAAACTGGACATGATGCTTGAGGCATGGCCTCACCAGTGCTGAGTACAAGAGGACAATCACCTCCCTACGTCTGCTGGACACAGTATTTCTAATACAAGCCAGGATGCCATTGGCTTTCTTTGCAACCTGGGCACACTGCTGACTCATACTTGGCTGCTTGTCAATTAGAACCCCCAGGTCCCATTGTGCCAGACAGCTTGCCAGCCCACACTCCCTCAGCTCTGTAGCATTGCTTGGGGTTGTTGTGACTCAAGTGCAGGACCTGACACTTGACCTTGTTGAACCTCATCCCTTTAATGTTGACCCATCAATTCAATCTATCCAAATCTCTCTGTAGAACCTCTTTACCCTTGTACAGATCAACACTCCAACCTAACTTTGTGTTGACTGCGAACTTATTGATGATACACGCTATGTCCTTATCAAGATGTTAAACAGAAGTGGAACCAACACTGATCCCTGAGTAATGCCTTTTGTGCCCTGTCACCAGCTGAATTTAGCTCTATTGACCACCACCCTTTGGGCCCTTTCATCTAGCCAGTGCTTTATCCAACAGAGCTGTGCTTGTCTACGCCATCAGCAGCCAGTTTGTCCATGAGAATTCTGTGTGGAACAGTGTCAAAAGCTTTTTGGAAGTCTAGGCTTTCCCTCATGGGATAGTCATGTCATCTTGTCATAGAAGGAGATCAGGTTCATCAGGGAGGACCTGCCCTTCATAAACCCATGCTCACTGGGAATGTTCCCTGACTTGTCCTCTATATAGTGTGTAATGGCACTTGAGATGATCTGCTCCTTGACCTTCCCTGATACCAAGGTCAGACTGACAGGTTTATAGTTCCCAGACTCTCCTTTCTGCCTTTCTTGTAGATGGGTGTTACATTTGCTACCCTCCAGTCTATTAAATACAAACTAACAATTTATAGTTTGTTGCAGAAAACCTGCTAATATGTTTTCTTTCCTATTGAGCATGAGGTTTTCTTGGGCTTTAGGGTGAAATTAGTATGTTGGAAAAGTTAAAACTGGTATTTGATGGATATGAAGTGAAAACTCTGTTATTAAAAAAACCTTCTGTGGCTTTTGTTTGGTTGTTATTTTGTTTTTATAAAATTATGTTCACTTTATTAGATTTATCCTGTACTATAATTTTGAAGCAATGGTCTTTGAAAAAGAGCAAATGAAAATCTATTTTAAAACTCATCGATAGCAAAAAGATGAGGGGTGGTGAGTTCCAGAGTATTCCTTCAGATATTTCATCTGATAAGATAAAGATAGTTAATACAAATGGAATTAGATGAGTAAAGCTTTACCATTATTTCTGAGTTTGGGAATTTAAAGTGTCACCTAGCAATGTATGGAGAGCCCATTTTTAAATGTTAGACTAGAGGTTTTAACCATAATGAGGTTAATGATGTGCAGTTACTTGCTCTGTGTATGGTGGGGGATTTTTTGTTTGTTTGAAGGGCAAAAGAAAAAAAATCTGGTACTGCCTGTTCCAGAGAGAGGCTGTTGGGCTGGGTTTTTTTTCTATTTTACCATATCCTTACTCTTCTACAGCGATTCCCACAGTAAGGAATAAAAATACATAGACTTTCGTTTTCTCTCTTCCAATTGATGAAAATATTTTTGTCATCCTTTGTTTAAAAGAACATCCCTTCTCTCCACCCCCCCCGCCATTGATCATTCAAGGAGGGAAAATAAGGGAGGGAGGTTAAAAAAACATTTCCATCTGCAGTGCTAATCACAATTAGAGAAAAAAAAAATAACTGAGTTAAAAACTATCTGAAGTTTCTTAGATCCATCAGTAAGGAACACTTAACAGATGTAAACTAAAGAGACAGTGAATATTTTCAATCATATAGTATTAACATTCTGCTAAGATTTTTGTAAAATAAAGATAGACTGAGAAATAAAATTAATGGTTTTGAAAAGCAAAAGGAAGTCAAAATGCAGAGCTTTTAGTTTGACTTCAGTTCTTCCTCTGAATTTCAAAGAAATGACAATGCTTTTGCATTAAACTTTACAAATATAATTTCCATTGTAAATGACATGGAATGCTAATATAACTGGGAAGGGGTGTGTTTAACACTGCTGTAAAATTAATGGGTTGAAGCAATAGCTGTCAAAAACATTGTGTTCCTATTTATTTGTCATCTTTTCTATGAAGATAGCTGAAGTCAGTAGTAACTGTAGTAGAATTATTGTTTAAAAAGTAACAGTCTGTATAATTTTAACCAATAAAAATGTAGAATCTTTGAATCTACAATTTCAGATGGTTTTGGTTAAAAAGCTCTATTTTTAACAAATGTTTATGTAGACCATAACATAATGGCACTGAGGTAAGTTTCTGTGTGTATCTTGAACTAGATAGGTAGGTGGTGATGACACTGAACTGCTTGTTTCTGCTATCATATGAACTTTTTTTCAGAATTCAGCCTCAGTGGAGTTTCTTAATATAAATATTACCATAAACTTGCAGTAATTATTGTTTGTGATTTATGTTACGGGATTCAGACTCTTTTTGCTTGTAT
Organism: Ramphastos sulfuratus; assembly: GCA_013399055.1. Lineage (NCBI taxonomy): Eukaryota > Metazoa > Chordata > Aves > Piciformes > Ramphastidae > Ramphastos > Ramphastos sulfuratus. Next base: position 57,030 of record WBNM01015045.1, on the reverse strand, counting down.
ACTTTTACTGCTGCTTGCTTCCAGCCATTGATGTCCATAGAACAATATGTTCATCTACTTGAGCAAAACTTGTGCATGTGTACCACTGCTTGGGAATCTTTTAAAAAATCAGTCTCTTTTTATCTCTTTCAGAATCTGATCTGTTCAGAGTGTGGAGATGAATTTACTTTACAGAGTCAGCTGTCCATACACATGGAAGAACATCGTCAAGAGCTGACAGGCAATAGGATCCACAGCTGCAAGTCATGCAAAAAGGAATTCGAAACTTCCTCACTGCTAAAGGAGCATATGAAAACTCACTATAAAATAAGGTGATGATCATGGGTTTGTAACAAGATGAGCAGATGTAACTTTTATTGTGATAACTGGGAAAAGTAAGACCAGCATTTCCAGTCAGCAGAGTACCATGATCTCTGCAGATCATTTCTCTGTGCTGTTATGAAATGGCATTTATTTTTTAAAACCTTGCTAAAGTAGGTGGATATTTTTGGAGCCTTTTTTTTTCCCTCCCTGTTTTCATATGCAGCCACTCCTACAAAGCATAGTTCCTTCTGCTAGCTATTTGTAAACACGGGTTAAGTTTTTGATACAGAGTGCTTTTAAAAGTGCTTATGTGCAATTTTAAAGGCTAATGGCAGTACATTGAAGATTCAAATATATATTAAATTTGCATAGCAGTTAGGACTTTTGCAATTATAGTAATATTTACCTTCTGCAAAGAAGTAAGCTTTTCTTTGCATTTTAATTACCTTTTGCTAGTACACCTCAATAGAAACTACCAAGAGTTTCTTGTAAATCTGGAAAAGCACAAAATGAAGGGAAACAACAGTCACGGTAAATGCTGTTCTTGCTTTTGGTTTGCATTGGAATAGACCTTAAAAGATCATCTAGTTCAAATCCTCCTGATATGACAGGGGCACCTTCTAGACCAGATTGCTCAAGGCCTCATCCAGTCTGGCTTTGAACTTCTCCACAGTTGGAGTTTCTGCAGCTCTAGGCAACATATTGCAGTGACACACCACAATGGTAAAGAGTTTCCTCCTAATGTTTAATCTCAGTCTGGCTTCTTCCAGTTTGAAGCCATTGGACAGGATAAATGAATCTAATATGATGACTGTGATTTTGAGAGACTATTACACATTTTTTTGTATCATCAAACAGTTTAACTGTCACAGCTGATACTATACATTGTCATCAGATTTACACTGCATGTTAAAAACTGATGGGGTAAAATCAGCTTCTTCAAAACAATGTTTAATATTAGAATTAAGGGGATTTTAATATCTAAAGTGTATTTAGTTTTTTCTTTTTATGTGGCAGGTTATCAAATACCAGATCTTATAACAGAAATATTGACAGAAGTGGGTTTACCTATTCCTGTCCTCACTGTGGGAAGACGTTCCAAAAGCCAAGTCAGTTAACACGACATGTTAGGATACACACAGGTAAGTCTGTGGCAATCACTATGTTAGTTTGCATTTGCTTTACAAAAATCAATTAATCTGTGAAAGGCTAAATACTTTTCTCCTGATTGGGACTTGAAATGGTATTAATACATCTGCCTTGCTAGTTAATGTTACTTCTTGCTTCAATCAGAATTACCAGTTCCAGCACTGGTAATAAACTCTTTGTTTATGATACCTTATACTTTTAAAAAGTTTTTTAACTGTTTCTAGTGGTACATACCTGAAACCTTTTAAGTATGTAACAAGTTTAATTTGTTACAGAATATCAGCTTTGGTACATAAATTTTCAATGGGCCTTAAAATTGTAGTGCAAGTACTCTGACTATATACTCTAGGGAAGAGATTCTAAAATCTACAATTTCAAAAAGAGAAGTAATACATAAAAATAAATCATGCATAGTGGCTTTGGGTTTTTTTTTTAGATTTATATGTATAAGGTTACTGCCATATTTTTCTCTGTACTCACTGTAACTGCCTTTTTCAGGATGAACAAAGTGAACTTGGGAGGTGATGAGCCTAGATTGTAATTTTCATACTTGAAGAGGAGATGACTCTAGTTTTGCGGAATATAGAATAGATTGGTTTTGTGAAATTACTGTAATGTGTGCATTTGTTTAACCCTTAATTAAAATAACTCAAAAATGCTAAGTATAAAATAATGCAAAAGTTTCAGCATACAGAGAACTGTAAGAATAGTCCTCAAGTTTTAACCAGACATACATAATACAGCTTAACATTTAAAAAGAAGGTACCTTCAGTGAAGGTACTCCAGTGATTTGCAATATATATTTTTTTTTTCTATCCTGTGAGTAAGTTGGTTTTTGTCTAGTTTTTAGCTAATTAAAGTAGTGGATTATGTAAGTGTGTGCTGTTGTTTGGCTTAGAGTTGTTCAGTGATGTGGCAGATTGCCATGTACCCGAGTGACTTTGGAAAGGGAGAAATAAAAATTCCATTGCGTAACTCTCTTAGGAGTCTCTCTAAGCTTTCAAAGTTAGTTGTAAAACAATAACACAAGAGGTCACCATTGTACCTGCTTGAAAAGTTGCCTCAAAGTAATATCCAAAAAAAAGTAATTGAAAATTAACTTAATCATTTAAGAGTTTTTTAATCTATGTGACATGTTATTTCAGCTTATTGTAATCAGAGTTAGAGAAACAATATTATAGTTGGTTGAGAACAGTTTTCTAAAGTTTCAAGAAGTTCAAGAACATTTATAGTTCTGAAGAGTAAAAAGGCATTTGTCTATTTGGAAGTCAGAGACAGAAGATATAATCCAGGTCTGCATGTCAGAGTAGGTAATTTTAAGTTCCAAGTAGCTAGTGAATACTCTCATGTATGATTATCACTTTAAATCTGCAGATAGTCTGTCTGGCATTCCATTGCTTGAGGTAGTGTAAAATATGTAGGAAAGAACTCTGCTTTAAAGAATTTATAACACCTAAGTTTTTAATTGTTAAAAGAGCTTATCTGTGCTACATGCACAGTATTATATTGGTGTCTTAATTGCAATACCTTTTGTTTTTTGTTCATAGCTATTAGTTCCAAACACACTCTTTGGTGTAAAGAAAAGTCTTAGAGATTGTAATTTCCATATCAATCACCAAATAATTGACCTCCTATCCCACCCATCCCAAATCTGTATTTTATTAAGTTATATTTGTGGAATACAGAAGTTCCAGTATTTCCACACTAGATTTTTGTGTTTCTAAATAAATTTACTTAAATAAATAAACTTAACCTGAAACGGCACTTCTGTGTGTGGCCTTTTGCCTATCAAAGTCCACTATGAATTGGGTCACTGTATTTTAAGAAGATCTGAATAAATGTTCTGTATTTTAATCTGTATTAAAAATATATAATTTAAATGCGCAGACCTTCAAAAACAGTAAGCAGGAGAACAGAAAATGCACATTCCTGCAGAGCAGATAACTGAGCTGTAATTCAGAAAATAGAAGCTTTTATTTCAAGGTTAATTTAATTAAGAATTAATCATTAAAAACTAGCTGTAATTACAGTTATTTCATTAGAAGTAGTATAAAAATATTAATTGAAACTAATGTGCCTAGTATTTATTTAGTATATCAAGTACTTTCTGGTGTAGCAGACATAATGCACAGCATATTCATAGCATTCTGCATAACATGTTGGTAGTGTTTGTTTGTTACAGTGATGTGCAAAGTGTTGAATGCTTTCAAGGTCCTGGAGTTACTGCCATGGATAAACTTGTTCATGAAAAGAAAAAAAGACTAATAGAGTTCATAGTGATGATTTTGGGTAATTGGTTAAGACATGTGGTTGTAAGAAAGTGAGTTTTCTATGTATCTGTGTGTTTAAAACATGCAGCTTGATAGTATGTTTATGCAGTTCTATTATGTTTTGTCACTTAAAATTTCTGGTGAGTGTTTCATGCTTAATTTGTTAATGTATGAATAGCTGCAAGTATGCACAGCACTGAGAACACCAAACTCAGGAAATAGTGACAGAGCATTCTTGTAACAACGTTGTTTACTTTTTCTTTAATGTTTGGTAGTAATGTGAACATTCATGATATAAAAATTATTTTCTGAGCAGGGCTGTGCAGTATCTCATATAATAAAAACATTATTTTATTGGATATTTTCAGCAGGTGGGTGTAAATAATGAAAATGGCTTTTATTGGGGAACAGGAACCATAGGCCAGCTTCTGCAGTGTTGCTGTCAAGACTTTTTGCTTTTAGATTAAATAAAGGGTTACATTGTTGACTATTAGTTATTTGGAGTGTGTCCAATGAAGGGCAATGTAGCACAAGCCTTGTGAGAGGTGTCTGAGGGAACTAGAGTTGCTTAGCCGGGAGAAAAGGATGTTCAAGGCAGACCTTATTGATCTTTCCAAATGCCCGAAAGGAGGCTGCAGTGATGTGGAATTGTTCTCCTCTCCCAAGTAACAAGTGATATGACAAGAGGAAATTTGCTCAAGTTGTGCCAGAGGAGATTTAGGTTGGATATTAGGAATTCTTTTTTTCAGTGAAAAGGTTGTGAAGTATTGGAACAGACTGCACAAGGGAGTGGTGGAATCACCATGCCTGAAGGCATTTAAAAGATACATAGATGTGGTGTTTAGTAGTCATTTGAGTTAACAGTTGAACTCAACGACCTTAAAGGTTTTTTCCAGCCTGAGTGATTCTATGATGTACTGACCATTCCACTCTCTTCTTCCTCATTTGCTTCCACGCAGGTATAAACATTTTACAGGTTTTGGTGTAAAAGAATGGCATGTGTTTGTTTTTTCTTTTCCTTTTCTTTTTCTTTTCCCCTGATGGTTTTGCTTAGGGATTTCTGAGATCTTCCAGACCACTAGTTGAGGGGAACCTGTTCCAAATAACTGTTTCACACAGATTTCCTGGGAGTGCTGGGTTAATGGTTGGACTCGATCTGAAAGGTCTCTTCCAACCAAAATGATTCTGTGATTTTACACATTTCAACTGATAATCAACTAGATCACAGAACTTTCTGATAAGAAACTTTTTTTTCAGAGTAGATGCTGAGGTTGGTGGTCACAGTAAACAATTCCATTGTCAAAACACCTAATAATGGATGTTTAGGTGTATGTATGCACAGATATTTATATGCAATATTTTATTTTAGCCGAATCAGTTTTTCATTTAGATACAAGAAACTGAAAATGTTTATTTTAAAGCCCCTTACCCCACATCCTCCTGCTTTTTTCCTTTCAGGTGAAAGACCTTTCAAATGCAGCGAATGTGGAAAAGCCTTTAACCAGAAGGGGGCATTGCAGACCCATATGATCAAGCACACCGGTGAAAAACCCCATGCTTGTGCCTTTTGTCCTGCAGCCTTTTCTCAGAAAGGCAATCTTCAGTCACACATACAGAGAGTTCATTCAGAGGTAAATACAATTATTCATAAAGTGGTTGGTGCTAATGTGCTGCTGATTTCAGTATTTGAATTGTCCTATTTGCTATTCCTGTGCTTTCTGGTGCTTTCTGTAGCCAGTATAGATTTACTGCGGTAGTATAGATTCCAGTTTGTTGGTTTTACCTGCAGGCTCTCCTGAAATAGCTTAATCTGAATAAATGTATACTCAGGATAAGTAGGAAAACCTTCATTTATCATTGTCTTAATAGTACATTGATAGATTATTAGTGAGTTTAGATGTATATAAATGTGTCTATGTCAGTCTTGGGAAAACAAGGGCTCGAAGCAGATGAAAGTAAGCCAAAAGCAGCAAAGCAGAAAATGGTGAAACATTTCAAGGCCAAACAGCAAATCACTAACTCCATCATAGAGCATGCTTGTGATTTGTCTTTGAACTGTATATCTTATTTCAGAGGTTTTTCAGTTACAGGTGGGATAAAATTACAAAATAAGATAAAAACATTGTTGTGTCAGACCTCTTTATGCTGATTCTTTTTCATCGTCTTTGTGACAGACAATTTTTAAGATTCAAAAGGTACTGCTGTGATAATGCAATGTGGTCTTCTAAGTAACATTGTCTATGCAACTTTGTTCAGTAATTTCCTTGCTGACTTTAGTAATTTGTGGTTGGAAATACCCATAAAAGGAGATCTATTTTAGATTTGGAAGATATGTAGTGATAGAGGCAGCTTTTTCCTTTGGTTTTTTTTTTTTT
>WBNM01015045.1:0-50889 GCA_013399055.1 Ramphastos sulfuratus | reverse complement strand
TTTTTTTTTTTTTTATTGTGAAGAATATCATCTCTGCTCTCACTCCCCTAACTCTCAGATTTCATTATTTATTTTCTGGTTTTGTGTTGCAGTAATAATATTTATTGATTTTTTTTTTTTTTTTTTTAATTAAGGATTATTTTAGGATGTTTATTACTTCTAAGATCTGTCTTAGTGTTTTGTATTATGCTTATTTATATTAAAATCATATGCTTACATTTCCTATACTTGTATTACAAGTCTTCTTCACTACTCAGAGCTCCTTATATGTGATAGCATTTACAACATAAAAAGTGCACCAACACTAATTTCACCATTTACATTGAATTTTTTTTTTTAATATTATGAGATTATTTGGGATCAAGCAAAATAAAATTGTTTTTCATGTTTTTCTATGTTACTGTGTTTCGTTGCAAAGAGGGGGGAAAAGTAAGTTGTGGGACAAGGGACCTTAAAAAAATGCTCTCTTGATCATGACTTCTATTGTTTCATGATCCTGAGCCTACATGTTAGTTCCTTCTTTGCGTAATTTGTTGATTTAATTTTTTTGAAACATTTTTATTTCCTGCTGTTGCTGTGTTTTCCTCAAGACAGAATGCAAACCTCTATTAATTCTTCATTTTCTCAAGGCAGTCACAGAATAACATTACAGGTGATAATGAAACAGATTTATTCTCGTTCCATATATTACTGTTTAGTTGTACCAGTATTTAATTAGTCAGTAGCTCTCCCCAAAAGTCTTGTACCCAGCTTAAGCTACTGTCAGAAAAGATGAAGTTCTATGCTACATTGCAAGCACAGCAGCTTGTTTTCTTCTGAAGACTTTGTTGTTCCCTATATGTTGAAAGCATTTCACTGGATCTTCCTGCTCTGTGATAAATTGAGGAGTTAGAATCTGCAAGTATAGTTTCTTTAATTGCCTCAACCCCTTGGCCTGCAAATTTCAAAAAAGTTGCTGCTGATAACATTTTCATCTTGTGTGTTCAAATACTAAACTTTCCTACCCTCTATCCTTCACCATAGTATTTCTTTTCTGTTGTTTGGGTTTGTTATTTTTTTTCCATGCAGTCCCTATAGCATTTGAGTCAATCTATATTGTCTTTATTCTACTTCGACTTGAAAAATGGATTTTATTTTTTCTGGAAATTTATAAAAGATATTTTTATAAAAGTAGACAGGAGAGAGCCAAAATATCAAGATAAATTACCTACCTTTTTTTTTTTCCTCTTTGGATGTCAAACTTCTCTTTGTGTTATGTACCGTGTTGTACCTTCAGGCAAGTCATAATTGCATTTCTCAGTTTTGTTTTGAAGTGTGTAACTGTAGCAGATTGTAAGGAGGGAAAAGTCTTAAGCTTTGTTTACCAGATTTCTCAGGTACTTCCCAATGTTAAAAAGTGCTAACAGGAGATAACAGTCATGCATGTAGATTACAGTTGACTTGGTATCCAAGAGATACCAAACTGATTCCATAACTGGATATCAGGAACTTGGGAAAATAAGCAATTTTGGTTCTCATAATCCCATAGTATATCTGTTACGTAGATAAGTAATGGAAAACATAGTATATGGTAGATATAGGGAAAGTGTCCATAATTTTTTTTTTTTCTTTTATTGAAGGTAAAGAATGGCCCTACATACAACTGTACAGAATGTAGCTGTGTCTTCAAAAGCTTGGGTAGTTTAAATACACATATCAGCAAGATGCACATGAGTGGTCCACAGAATTCTGTGAGCGCTTCAACAGATGTATCTCATGTTACACCGGTAAGGTTTGCTCTGTGTATTGTGAGAATGCCTTTCAGAGTTTAATTAGATCTATATCTTAATTCCAGTAATTCTTCAGATAGTTTCCTTCTAACCTGTATTTTGCTTTTTTTAAGTCTTCTGTCATTTCTGGAATTGATTTGCATGATTAAATATTGGCGGAATGCAAATTAGGCAAGTACGTGCAAGAAAAAGGATTTACAATTTGAGCATTTGCTTGAAAATACAAATAAATTCTACAGCAGGGTGAAATATAATTCTGGTGCTTGCAGATTGTGTGGGAAGGGAAGGTTTCCTCCCCAGGTAACTTAAAAATCTTCACAAATTGTTTCTATTAAGTCTAGTTCATACACATACTTGTTTTAACTATCAGCTTCCTAGTTTGAAGATAAAGGGAAGATCTTAGCTTTATTGGAAGCACTGAATTTTCTTTTGTTACTGTGATACAAGAAGGAGCTAAAATTTAGAAAATGCTTCTAGTTTCTTAAGACTCTTTTTGAGCTAGTGTATGCTTAGTATATCTTAGTGGGTTTTGTTTTTAATAGAAATACTTTTTCTACCTTTATTCCATTGTTTTGCATAATTTTCAGCTTCTATGCTTGATTGTGCAGCTGTACCTTGTAAGCAAGTGTCTAATAGAATTTTTTGCATTTCATAAAGGAGTTTTTGTGTGGCCAATGCTATTTGTCTCTTAAGGTTATTGGGGAAAAAAAAGGACTATTGTATCCTGTTTGCTTACAAGTACATAACCTTTGCATCTCTTTATATGTTTTTACATTCGCAAGCCTAACCTTGAAAGCAGTACAGAAAATAATTCCTTTTTTCTCTTTCATGTTTGCTTTCCCTAGCCAGCTCTGTTTTTCTTGGGTTTTTTTGTTTGCTTGAGTATTTTGCATTTGCATTGTGTATTGGTATTTACAGCAGTGTGTTGTTATTACCTTTGCTTCATGCATACTTCTCTGCTTGCATAAAAGATGGGAAAACTAAAGAGTATCTCCATACAATGGTATGAGCAAAACAGGAGAAAAAAACCTTTCTTTCTAAATGAANTCTATGATTCTATGATAAGATTCCAAGAAGTTTAGCTAGGAGGAACAAAGATGAAAACTGACATGTCAGTTGCATAGTAAGAGAGTATTATTTTTTTAGTTTGTATTTGAAACTGCAGATACTTAATAACTGATTTATTTTTTTAATTGGTACACAAACATGCTGCATTCTCAGATTAGCACTAGTATTCTTAGATGAGAAATCACTTTTTCTTTCTTCTTACAAACTGCAGAGCTGCTGTAACAGCAAATCTCCAGTATAATTCTACTGTGAAGTTTGCAATTAGTCTGTCATCCCTTGTTATGTACCTGGAGATGAGCAATGATTGACTTTAATAAATAGACATTCCAGATGCTGAAGGCTTCTGAAGTGCTGTGCTAGTAAAGAATGTATTTTTGTGTGATACATGAGTACCTCTTGTAAAACACGCTTACTGTAAGGCAGTTACTTGCCTGTTGCTGCATCACTGCATGTAGCTAAGGTATTGGCTTCTGTAACTTGTGTTTATTAGCTCTATGTAATGTGATTCTGTGTGCTGTTGTATCTCTCCCATAGTCTTGATTTTCTGTCCTTGGTCTCTGTGCTGTGGGAGAACAAAGTGCCGCTTTTCTACATGATATTTGCTGTGTTTAGCTGCTTTTTGTACAAAAGCTTAAATTACTTCCATTAAGTTACTTCCATTTCTTTGTAGGACACTGTTACCCAGCCTTTAACAACATCCCCTGCTAACCTTTTGCAACCTGTTGACAACAAATGGAAGAATGTAAGTGTAGAGTTCTTTGTCATATTTTTGAGTCAAGACTAAAAGAGGGAGAAAGTACAGAATTTTGTAAACTTTCATTTAACTGGTGAAAAATCCTATGCCATGGTCCTAATATGTTGTTGAGCTAACATTTAAAGGCAAGCTTCTTGATCTATGTGCATGGTTATTTAGGAATGGAACAGGTTTTGAATGGGTTGTATTCCCTCATTTGTAATACACTTGTGATTTTGCATGTATTTCAATTCATTAGCTCTTCAAATCAGAGGCAAATAGTCTCCTGTTTAAAAAGACCAGAGGCAAGTAAGGATTCCTAAAAATCCTGTATCTTCCTGGCACTCTGGCTTCACTCCACAGGGATATCATGGTTGTGGTGGGGAGGAGCTGTGCTCGTGCTGGTTAAGTTGATTGCAATTAAGGACAGTAGTGGAATCACAGGGCTTGGGAGGAACCTGTGGAGCTGGGGAAGGAAGATGCAGAGCTGGCTCTGGAACCCTGTGGGAAGCAGTCACTCTTTATAGAAAAACAGGTCTTGATGTGACAGTCACAATGAGAGCATTAGTGTGTTTTGTTGCAGCTATGTAGTGTGTTGTGTCAGCTGTAGGTTGCAGCATGGTATCTTGGTGACAGACTCATTTGACTAACTTCAGCCACTGATTATCTTCTAGAATCCACAAAGCCAAAAACTATGAAATGTGGCAGTGTTGCTTTGAAGTTGCCATAACCAGTCTATCCACTTTCTTTTTATCTTTTACTGTGAATTCAGTGTTTGTTGTTTGGTTTTTTTCCCTCTCTATTCAATTGATTTTTTTTTCCCTTGGTAAAGAATGGTGTCAGGAATGATGCCTGGATTTTAGAAGGTAGCTGTGTTTGTGTGTGATTGTGCAGGTCTGAAAAGATAATCATCAGTTTAGGATACACGTGTTTGTAAATATACTGGATTAAACAACATATTCCTAAATAATGAAGTTTTATAAAATTATAATCAGTACCCCATTTATGTTCTAGAAAGGGTGGGAGAAACTTGCCTAGAATGTTGTCTGTAGTCTGTCAATTCATACTGATGTCTTAAAAAAAAATAATAAAATTCAAGTATTGATAATCTCCCCCCCTCGTTTCTCATACCACCTTCCACGACACCCCAATAAATTGATTTATTTTGTGTAGAGTGCTTTATATTCAAAAACACTCCCATCAAATCAAGTTCTAGAGAGGAACTGATGACCTACCTTTTTCTCAAGAGTCAGGAGGATGTTTTATCTTTTCTCATTCAATTTGAATATTGAAATTAGGCTCCTGTGTCAGGGTTTCATATAGTGCTCCCTGTACTTGACACAGTGGGGGCTTTTCCTGTTGATAGATGCCAGTCAGAAGCAGTGGATCTCATTGCCCTGTCATGCCAAAATGGGATGCTTTCTTGCCTATCAAGTGAGAGAACTGATCTGGTTCCATCCTTAGTAATAACATCTTCAAACCTGTTCTCCAGAGAAAGATTTAATAATTGCTGAACCAACAAGAACTTTTAGTGTGAACCTTTGCAGAGTCAACTTCATCTTATGTGTTGTGTACATAGGAAACCAAACGATAAGGAATGCACTTTTAAAATTGAGTATTGATGTAAGACCTCTACACAGCTACCTCTGAAACTTTTTGTAATGAACAAGATACCATAATTGTAATGGTAGCAAAGATTTTTTTGTATGCATACATGCATGTTACTTCTCAAAAAAGATAACCTCTTTGAGACTCTATACACTGGCTAAATAGAAGTAGTACTGTAATTTTCATCTCAAAGATGATAAGAAGCTGTGTCCTTAACAAATTTTTTTTTCTGTCTTACTAAAGCGTGGGAGAATTTTACAGACTTTTTAGTGTAGGCTTCCCACCCTGCTAAAGAGCTTCCTTACATTATGATGCTAGAAATTGATCAATGTCCATAAAGAGCTGTTACACTTTGGCAAACCGCTGCCTCAGTTTCTGTTTATTGCAGTGAAAATGGCATATAGCTGTTTTGTTTTATAAAATACATGTTGAAATGTTTATAGCACTTTTACTAAATGGGACTCTGAAGATATTGAGCCTTTCCATCTGGTCTTTCCATTGGGAAGGTGAAAAAAGACAAAGTAATGGTTATATCAGCAAAATAGCAAGTACTCTTTTTGTGTGCATGCAAGAGAAATGAGAGAAGGGTTTGTAGTGAGGGTGGTGAGACACTGGCACAGGTTGCCCAGGAAGGTTGTGGCTGCTCCCTCCTTGGAGGTGTTCAAGGCCAGGTTGGACAAAGCCTCGAGTGACCTGTACTAGTGGGAGGTGTCCCTGCCTGTGGCAGGGGGTTGGAACTAGATGATCCTTGAGGTCCCTTCCAACCTTACCATTCTATGATTCTATATTATCTGGTGGGGTGGCAGTAAGAATACTTCTTCAAATTCGTGAGATATTACAGCTCAAGTTAATTTTTCTTAATATATTTCTTTGTAACCTTCCTCAAATATGGTGACAGTCTCATTTTAACTGTATGATGTAATGTGTCAGGGGAGTTGTGAGAGGAGGAAATATCATGTGAAACCTAGGGACTATTCTTTGTTGAAAATGATCTAAAAGAAGATAGTATTTTTTTTATATATGTATTTGCATGTGACTATGCCTGCAAGTGATTGTTTTTAGGAAACAGGCAAATATCCAGCGTGGTCTAAGAAACAGAATTGTGGAGATAGCCATTATATAAATACATATTTCTTTTTTCTGCAGTAAAATAAATGATTGAAAGCAGTTATTTTGGTAATGATATACTTAGGGAGTCTTTGTTACAATGAGGCAGAGCTTATAGAGGAAGGGGAACAGGAGGAGTTTTTTAAAATCAGAAATAAAATACCAAGGCATTTTAGCACTTCATATTTGTTACTAGGGTAGCCTAGGATACAATTATCAAATCAAAGATTAAGAAATTTGATTTTTATACTCAAAAGGTATTTTTAGCATTTTGGCACAGCTCCACAGGTATTTAAATTTTCTGCGTATAAAGAGATTTTTCTGAATTGAAGAGGTTTAGGAGACTGAAAGTTGAACGTAAAAAAAAGTTAGTCTGGTTGGTCTGAAAAGTTTTGATGTAACAGTGCAAATAATTTCATACCAAAAAAGTCTTAACTAACAAGATTATTTTTCCAAAGGACTTGCTTTAGTTAAATGCAAACTTTTAGAAGACAATTGTCAGTGCCGTTTAGTATAGTGTTGCAATTAATTTTCATGTTGCTTCTACATGTGGAATTCAGTAATTAATCCCTGTGTGTTGTAAACTGAGTGAAGGTTCAATAGTTATGATAAAATTAGTTCAAGCTGTTAGCTTGCAGTTATGCAGCTTGGGAAGTATCCCAGAAGAGGGATTTACATAAGCAATTCTTCAGTGCAGCGAGCAGACCTTGAGTGACAGCTATGTACAATCCTCATGTCTTAGACAAGTGAACATCCTTGTAGTGGACAGTTAACAGACATTTCAGTTAAGGAAGCTGAACAGATCAGTTCATTTGTATTTTTCATCTTTCTTCACAAATGTGTTTCTGTATATTCCAGGCCACACATTTTCGATCTCCGCTTCTTCAACAGACAGAAAACCAAGTGGCTTCAGCTACTGCTCATCAGGGTCAGCAGGCTGTGACTGATGTCATCCAGCAGCTCCTTGAGTTATCAGAACCAGGTCCTGTAGAAAATAACCAGCCTCAACAACCTGGTCAACAACTCAACTTTGCAGTGGGGATCAATAGAGATATTTTGCAGGTAAGAGCTGGTGTGAGATCAGCTTTACACGTCAGTGACTTCATGCTCACTTCCATTTTAGTGAAATTTGTTCTTGGTATTTTCCATGGTAGCACTCCTTCTGCATTTGTCAGTCCAGAAAGAATTTTAAAGATCTCCTGAATGAGTGTGGTGTGCACCAAGATTCCTTTTTGTATAATTTTACAAAAAAAGAAGACTATAAATACTGATCACATAGCATAGAAGAAAGCTGTAAGTGTACACACCCATGCATGGACATTTTATTGATCCTTTTGGCTTTTTTCTTCCTGTTGCTTAAAAGCAGCTTGTGAGACATCCTAAGTTATGCTGTGCTTAAAAACGACATTTAAGAGGGGAAAAATATTTTTATCTGATTTGAAAATGAGAATGGATATGGAACCTTTATTCTGTTCTAATTAATAAGGACTGTTTGAATATTTCCTACTGGTGCAAAGAGAATTCTTTCCTGAGTCAGACCAGTGTCTTGTCTAATCCATTTGTCCTTCATACTGACAGTAGAAACTGCCGTGTAACAGAAAAGATGTAGACAGTAGTTCACCTGTCTGTTCTTGTTCTGTAGCATCCACTGCATAATGGAACAGGGCAGAGAATATTCTTTGGTATCAGTGGTAACCTGCTAACCTTTAAGCTTTCTTTTCATCTCTATTCTTAAGTATCATCTAAATACTTTTCTGGAAAACCTGAATGTTATCATGTAGCTTTGTGCTAATTCACTATGTTACCCGTGCAGAATTCTCTCATGCTGGGAATGTGATGTATTGTTACACTAAAGCATAACACAAAATATAACTATTGTTGTGATAGCTGTTATTAAAAAAAAAACAAAAACAAACACCTTTGAGGTTGACTCTAAGTTATTGTATAGGCATCACAAGGCAGATTATTGCACAAAATAAAGATAAAATGTAGCTTTCTTCCAAGCAATCAAATATCTACACACTCCTCCTTAAATGTGTGTTTGAGGTCTCTGATCTATAGCCTTTTCAGCCACAACAGTATCCACAAAGATGCCTACACTCCAGTCCCTTCCAGATGTACATAAATAAGCTCTTGCTTCAGTCTGCTGGTTATCAGTGGTTTCTTAAGAGAAGCTTTTGTGCTTTTTAGAGCATTTCTTTGGTTTAACATTCTTCATACATGTTTCATGCAGAAACATGGCTTTTCTGCAAGCTGATGAGCTTCAAATGTGATCTTTCATAGGAAATTATTCTCACATGTAGCAGGCATAAGAGCTGAATATTCCTGGTAAATGCTTGATTCTGTAGAAACAGTTGGCAGTTTTCTGAAAGGCAGTGGTTGACACATGTATTGGTGCAGGAAATCCAGCTTAGAATCTCCCAGGCAATCAGAAGTCAGTGTTGTGTGAGAATTTTTTTCCAAGTTTGAAATCCAGCTGAAAATCTAGGAGGATAAAACATGTAATTCCTTTAATTATATTTGCATTATGTCTTCTAAATAATTGCGTGAGAAAAGTTTGAACAACTGTGGAATGTTTCTTTCTTGACCTAGAAGTTGTTTTTTTCTCTTTTAGCAAGCATTAGAGAACAGTGGATTGTCTTCAATCCCCATCTCTGCACATTCTACTGACTGCAGCCAGGCTAAGACTCCTGGGGCACAGGATCAAACCCCAGATGTCCAGACTCTCTCAAATCATCAGGCTGACTCCAATAATGCAGAACAAGATAAGGAGCAAGAGAGTACTGATAAACTGGATAAAAAAGAAAAGAAGATTATTAAGAAAAAGTCACCATTTTTACCTGGTAATGTTAGCCCTGCTTGCTAGTTCTTGTGGCTGTAAGGAATACAGTATTTGTGAGTATGTTGATGGCTTTTTAAAAGGATTTTCCAAAACATATTTTGGAACTTTTAAATAAAAGACAGTAAGTGTATAAATGATAGCAATCTTTCAAATTTTCATTATTCTGATACAAAAATGTGCCAGACTGGCCTTATACAAAATTACACTACTAAATCTTGTGAATTTAGATCAGTGTAGCTTTCAGAGGAAGGCAGAAAAAGAAAGAATATAAATATTTCCCCCTGTTTATTATCTTTCTCTGAGGAGGATTGGAATTTCATGATGGTGTGTTCTGAAGCAGGAGGCTTTTGCAAGCTCTGTGCTTCCCTTTTGCAAGTCAGGCCTTATAGAGGCAGAAGTGCAGTACAGCTGCCTCATGCAGGTCTTTGTGGGTCTGGGCCATGTAGGGAAGGGTGAAGGTTGGCATTGTGGTTGTCAGCTGCGTTTGGAATTGCAGTACGATTTGATACTGTCAACATAAATGCTGTGGTAATAATACCAGCTGTTGTTTTTTTTCTGTGCCCTTAACAGTAACAATTCTCTAACTTTGCAAATAAAAACAAAAGGTCACAACTGTGCAGTCAAACACAATCACCTTCATTTTGTTGATAAAATACACTTCAATGTATTGGCATGGTTGATGAAAGAAAACACTACCTGAACTGATTTAAACAAGTGAATAGCTGATATTGAACAACATATATGAACAAAAAGCTCTGATATGGTTTAGAAGCTTCTTTTATCATTTTGGTTGAGAAAAGCATACTGTTCATTTAGGAGAGAGGTTAGAGTTGTTGGATCATAGAACAACTATAGTGAAAAAGTAGCCTTAAATTGTAAATTTGTCAGAAGAAATTTTAATTAATTTTTTTGTACCTTTGAAGAATTATAAAGTGTAATTTAAGTCTGAATTTGGAGAAGAGAGGGTCATGGAAAGTATCTCCTCCAGTTAGACATCTAAGTGTTTAATATTTAAAGTAATTCATGGTTATGGCTGAGGAATTATAGTCATAGAATCATAGAATGGTAAGGTTGGAAGGGACTGCAAAGATCATCCAGTTCCAACCCCCTGCCATAGGCAGGGACACCTCCCACTAGTACAGGTCACTCAAGGCCTCGTCCAACCTGGCCTTGAACACCTCCAGGGAGGGAGCAGCCACAACCTCCCTGAGCAACCTGTGCCAGTGTCTCACCACCCTCACTGCAAACAACTTCCTCCTAACATCCAGTTTCAATCTCTCCTCTGCCAGTTCAAACCCATTGCCCCTTGTCCTGTCATTGCAAGACCTTGTCAATAGTCCCTCCCCAGCCTTCCTGTAGGCCCCCTTCAGATAATGGAAGGGTATATACAACAATTCCATGGTAGTATACAATAACTTATTGTTGTTTAATTTTGTGTTAGGTTATGGTATTTATAAGTTAACTGGTAATATTATATTGTTTTACAACTACATTCAGTATTTCTAAGAAGCATACAAACTGGATTCTTTCTGTTCTGTGAAGTCAGACATTCTTTTAGCTGGTTTTCTATTTTTTCATATTATGTTTGGCTTTTTTTAATAATGTCTTTCAGTAGCATAAAAATGTTTGCATTTCAACAGAATTCTCTTGGGTTTTATTTGTTTGTCATGTCAGCCCATCACTGTGAAGTAGAATATATGTGATAGAGAAGTTAATTGTCTACAAAGAGTGTTGTAATGGCATTTATTTAGCAGGGTTTTTTTGTGTTCTGTTTACTTAGTGCAATGGTGCTAGGGTAGTAGGGTTTTTGAAGAGCTGTTAAAATGTTTCAATACTTTAATTTTACTGTTCCTTTTTTTAGGGTCTATACGTGAAGAAAATGGAATAAGGTGGCATGTTTGTCCATATTGCTCTAAAGAATTTAAAAAGCCAAGTGATCTAGTGCGCCACATCCGCATTCATACCCATGAGAAGCCCTTCAAGTGTCCTCAGTGTTTCCGCGCCTTTGCTGTTAAGAGTACTCTCACAGCACACATAAAAACACACACTGGCATTAAAGCTTTCAAGTGCCAATTTTGTATGAAATGTTTTTCCACCTCAGGGAGTTTGAAAGTTCACATTCGTCTACATACAGGTAAGACCTTAAAGTTGCTTTTGTATTTTCTGTGATGTGGGTGAGACCTTAAATGATAAAAAGACAATATAAAGCACTTAAATTGTAGAGATATCTATCATGTCATTGATACCTGTCAGAGTGTGAACCACTTTTAGTGCCTTAGATGATGAACTCAAATTTTTGTCGTAACTACCTAGTATTTCATGGCTTTGGAACTTTGTTTGGGCTCTTTACAAAAGCCACAGACATTTGATTTTCTGAGGAGTCAATTATTGTTCCTTTTTTTATATCACTACTGTGAGTATATTTAAATTTGCTTTTATGAACAGTGATAGTCTTAGAATTTGTCATTTTACTTCTCCCCAGCTGTCTTTCATGTTTAATCTGTGTCTTTTCTTCTTCCACTATTTGGCCAGTTTCCCCTTTATCTTCAACAATAAGGTGTTTGCTTGATGTTCTCACCCACTTACTTGTTCTAAGTATCTCACATGACATACACTAGAACTCCTCTGTTCATATGTTACTCATTTGCATCATGTCATGCCTCAAATACCTGTTTTTCTATGGCTGAATTTCTGCCCTCTGCATACAGAAAGATTAATTTTCCACTCTCGCTGGACTACCTGGTTGTTTTCTTCATTTCTTTCTTTGCTCTCACAAGTAAGCAAGCTGTCAGCAAAATAAGCTCTTATTAATGTGCTGCTCTTTCATTCCTGTTTGTGTTCACTACTGCAAAATTATCGTTCATTGAACACCAAATGCATATAGCCAATATGCTTTGTAATGACATGTCATCAAATCACAGTGAAGTCATCTATAGAAAGTTTTTCACTTCAGTTTTTTTATAAACTTATAAAGCAGTACTTTTTTCTGTTACTTAAAGCAAGATTGAATATAAGAAGTGAGACTCATTCTAAGTGGCAGAAGCACTAGGTGGCTTGAAAAATTGGTAGTCAAGTGTTTATGGAACTCCAGCATGTAGTTGACCACTGTTCAGCACATTTGTTTTTCCTGTTTGCTGCTTCCTCTGTCTAGCAGTTTTGGCTGACTGGGTCAGTTTAGGGATTCATCTATCCACGTATGCTGTCTCTCATGGCAGTGTGTGGAAGAGAGGAAGCCTACAGTAACACTTTTTAGCAGCATACATCTAGCTTCCATTTATCTTTGGGCAGAGACCTTTGTGAAGCCAGCTCTATATCTGTCTGAAGCAGCACTTTCTGGGTTTATTTGGTTCCAAAGAACTTGGCTAATTGATCTAATTGATTTTTTTTTTTTTTTTTTTTTTTTTTTAATCCATGAGAATTTACTACTAAGGCAAGCTGCCAGAGTGAATTCAGATGTTAAGCTACATAGCTGTCTACAGCTACCTGAAGGGTGGTTGTGGCCAGGAGGAGGTTGCTTTCTTCTCTCAGGCAACCAGCACCAGAACAAGAGGACACAGTCTCAAGCTGTGCCAGGGGAAGTTTAGGCTGGAGGTGAGGAGAAAGTTCTTCACTGAGAGAGTCATTCCCCACTGGAATGGGCTGCCCAGGGAGGTGGTGGAGTCACTGTCCCTGGAGGTGTTCAAGGCACGTTTGGACGTGGCACTTGGTGCCATGGTCTAGTCTTGAGGTCTGTGGTAATGGGTTGGACTTGATGATCTTTGAGGTCTCTTCCAACCTTGCTTATACTGTGATACTGTGATATTGAGTAAGGGACTTTCTGTGCTTTAAATATTCTGCTTGGCAGTTTCAAATTATGCTAGAGTTATGTATTGTGAAAAATGGTTCATTGTTATTTCTTGTGCGTTTTTTTCCACCTCTAATTTTTATGGAGCTTTCTTCATAATGCCTGGTTATGTTTTCTATCCTTCTGAGTCCAAGATTTCCCCTCAGACAAAAGTTGAAAGTTGGTCAGCTGTGACTGTCTCAGTCGCTTAGCAAGTTCTCCAGTATGCTTTCCAAGGAAAGACTTCTGCCAGATTTTGCATTGCAGAATTCTTTTTCTGTTGACCTGCTTTTCTGACTGCCATCAAACAGTAATTTTTCAGAGATCTGTCAAGAAATTCTCTAAACTTTGTCACATCACTGTTCCTCTGCTTTATCCTATTATCTATCATTGTCTGTGTTTGCAAATTCTTCTTTTCAGAGTTGTTTAACAGTTTGTTTCGGAAGGGTGTTTGACCTGCTATTTACAATTCTTGGGGTAGCATTACCCAGATCCCTGAAAACAAGCTCACCTGAAGCGATGTATTAAAACCAGAAAAACAGAGAAAAGAAAATCTATATTCCAAAGGTACAGTTTTGAAGTGGTGGAAATAAAATCACAAGCTAATTTTTTTTTTTTTTCCCAATCTTTTGCAGGTGTTAGGCCTTTTGCTTGTCCTCACTGTGACAAAAAGTTTAGAACATCAGGCCACCGGAAAACTCATATCGCTTCACATTTCAAACATACAGAACTAAGAAAGCTGCGACATCAACGTAAACCTGCAAAAGTTCGAGTAGGAAAGTCAAGTGTTCCAGTACCAGATATTCCTTTGCAAGAGCCCATACTCATAACTGATTTAGGTAAAAAGTGAATAAATCCATCCTCTTCTCAAACTTGGTTTGCACTGGAAAATAGAGGTCGCAATTTCATCAAGCAAACACATTCAGAGCCTACTCAGATGCACTTTTAAATAAGTCATCAGAAGTAAGCGGGCTTCAGAAAAGTGCCATGTTTGATAGTTTGCTTGCACTAGAATAAATGTCTTTTTTTATTTACAGAGAAATTGTATAATCCTTACCACAAAAGAGTCTGCATTTTTACATTACCAGAGGAATTTAATTTAACCATTGTTAGACTGTTGGTATAGAAAAGATGACAGACAGTTCATGACCTAGATTCTTCTTAAGATGGTCATGTTTATTCAAAGTGCATACATTAATAAGTCAATGTGTTACTGACTTTAGAATTTGTTGTAATTATGGCTGCATCTGTATAGTTAATCATTAGTGGTAATGCTTCAAAAAAGGGCAGAATAATTCTGGAATGTGCTCTAGAGAATTCATACAGTTATGTTAATTCTACTGTAAAACAACTGTTACAACATTACATAAATCCACATTTTGGAAGGAGATGAGTTCTTGTCTAGGTCAGCCAAGGTGACAGGTATATTATTGTCCCATAGAGGTCAGTATAGTGGGCAAGATGTTTATTCCTCATTGCTGTTTTACTTGCCACCCTCCGTAACCCCCTCTTCTGTATTGTGTAGTCATCCTTTTATAATAGAATATTGTATTAGCCTAAAATACTTTTTATTCTTTCAAAAATCATTTAATGTTGCTGCTTCTAATAATAATTGTATACAAAAATAGTGGTTATTTTGGTATCAGATACAAGAAGATTACATTTTCAGAGTAGCAGCAAAACTTAGCTGACAGCTTCAGCTACGCAGATCACACAATATTTCTTTCTTGTGTAAACTCTGGAAACAGCTACAGTTGTATTTCTTGATTTGGGGAAAAAAAAAAGCACTTCAGTGAAGATCTGTACAGTGAATTTCCAGGTTTTGGAGATAAGAGTATTAATGAAAAAGAAATACTATAGAAGTTGTTTCCTACAGGTACTGACAACATGTAAACTCTGCTGATATTGAAGTGTCCAATATAAAAAATAAGCAGTGTCACCTTTTGTCTAGAAGATGTCATATTTATTCAACCCACTGACAGTATTTCCACTGTTCCCCAGAAGAACATCTTTCTTTCTTTAGAGGTGTCAAGAAACTAGTGTTGTTGTTCTGTGCTATGTTAATTTTTGAGTAGCACCTAAAAACCCCAAAGTTGATACTTTTTTAAAGGCAAAATAAGTTTAAATTACTCTAAAAGTCTATTAAGACTGCAAATTATTCTCTTTTACTTTTTTTTTTTTTTTTTTCATTTTATTGCATTAATTTATGGTATTTACTGATTTGGAAATGCACAAGGTTGTTGTGATAGGCTTTAATTGTTCCAATGATGGAACTGATGGGAGGAAAAATACCTTTTCACAGAATGCTTCCATCAGAACTGTTTTGCTGACTTGCCGTATTCAGTGTAGAGCTACCTTTAACTATTGTAACAATCTAGAGAAATCTTTCAATTATTTGAGTTGAATAGAATGAGTAAGTAGTTTGGAAGTGTTTTATTAGGAATTTCTGTAATTTTTGTTCTGTATGTTACTAGGAATTTTTGCAGTGCTTCTGCAGACAACAACCACTGTGTCTTGGGATATGTTTGCAAGTTACTCATCTGTCATTCACTCTGAGTTAACTGAATTACTCTGCTTTTATATGATGTCATACAAAATAGGATTTGGAAGACTTGAGTCATCTCCTATACGCTACTACTGTTTATCATCACAGAAGAATGACAGGAGGAGTGTAAAAATTAGGGCTGTGGTTTTGTTTTTCATAGTGGTTTATTTTGTTTTGGACTTCTCCAGGTTTTCTTGTTTGGTTGGGGTTTTTTAAGAGAACATGTTTTTACCAGAGCAGGTGAGTTAGTGGGGGTATAAATATACATAAATATTTTTCAAGCCTGAAACAGATAAACTTGTTATTATTGTCATCTCTTCTCAAAATTCCCTCCACTTGTCCTCTGCTCTGTTCAGTTATGTTTGGAAATCAGTAGAGACCCTTCAGGCTTTCTTTTTCTAAATAAGAACCACAGCATGCTAGATAAAACAGTCTGAAGAACAAAAAGATGGCATAAAAGGCTTTTGTGGTGGATGTTTAAGACCATAAAGGGATCTTTTGCATGTTTGTTGAAACTTTGCATCACTCCCTCAGCCTTGTATTTTAGTATTGTGATGAGTACTTTGGAGTTCACAGATGTGTCCAATAAGGATGAGTTTGTTTACTGGAGAACTCTGCTGCTGTTCTTATTCTGACAGGTTTTGGGATGATAGCCTTCTTATGACTGTTTCTGAGACAGCATACTCTTACATTAGCCACTGGGCAGGAACTTCTAATTCATTTTGCAAAATGACACTTAGCTGACTTCAGAGACCAGCATATAAAGAGCTTTTGTTTAAAAAAAACTTGGTTTGAGGTTTTAATTTTATTTCCAATACTTTTTGAAGGTACCCATAGAACTAGGAAGACTGACTGGTTAGCTGGAGTGGATGATGTGCAAATAACAGCAATTTTTAGTGGGCTTGTAAAATTCTTTAAAGGCAAATGTTGTATTTTTCACAAAAAACATATTGAGTATTTGTCAAATTACAGTGTAGATCTGGGGTACATTAGTCAAACATCATTTTACTGTAGTGGAGGTTGGAAGAGTAGGATATTTCAGTAGCAGTGAATTTGGAAC
This sequence comes from Ramphastos sulfuratus, assembly GCA_013399055.1. Lineage (NCBI taxonomy): Eukaryota > Metazoa > Chordata > Aves > Piciformes > Ramphastidae > Ramphastos > Ramphastos sulfuratus. The sequence continues at coordinate 34,334 of WBNM01015045.1, read as the reverse complement.
TGTCAAGTCTTTTTAAATGCTTGTTTTGGACATATGGCAAATGTTGTATTAGAAACTTATGGATAGAAACTTACAACTTTTCAGAGTGATAGCATGTACAGTATAATGTCTATAATGTTAAACACATGCATACGTAATTTTAAGTGCTGAAAACACACTCATTTTCTTTATATTCTTGCATACTAAATGCATAGTCACTTTTGGGTCATTTTTGTTTGGAGGTTTTTTGGTTTGTTGGGGTTTTTTTTTGGTTTTGTTTTTTTTTTTAATTGATTTTTTTAAATACTAGCTCATCAGATTACTGCAACTTTGGAATAACTTAACCAATTCTTCTTTTTTCTCTGTGTGTTTATATGCAGGTCTGATCCAGCCAATCCCAAGGAATAGCCAGGTCTTCCAAAATTATTTTAACAATAATTTTGTGAATGATGCAGACAGACCTTACAAATGTTTTTATTGCCACCGGGCCTATAAAAAATCTTGTCATCTTAAACAACACATCAGGTAAAATAATTGCAAAGAAGGAAATGTAGGTAATGACAAATACGTGGAAAAGCATAAAATTTATGTAGTGTTCACTGAAAAGACTTTTTAACTGTGTCTTAATAGTGAAGCAGTGGTAATTGATTTTTCTGTTGAAGTTAAGAGGAGGCTTTGGACTAATGGCTATGTGCAGTCCTAGCAGTATAGGTGCTTGTGTTTAGTGTGCAGTTTAGCTTATTAGCACTTAGACTCTTTTCATTAACTATATATAGAAAATAGCAAGCAATGCATGTGAATTTTTATTGTGGTTTTATAATTGCAACTGCAGATCCTCTGCTTGTGTGTATAATTCCTGTTTTTTGAGAAGGAAAACAGCTTTTTTGCTGTGTGCTGTTTTGTGTACTAAAGCTAAAAGAATTTAGGCTTACATTATAATTGAGTAAACTTTCTTGGAGATCATTTTGTTGCTTGAAGTTCAGTTCAAGTTCCATATAGTGGGTGTTTATTACCACCACAAGGTCATGGAGTCACAGGAAAGCTTAGATTGGAGAGGAACCAGCAGAGGTAACTAATCCAACCTTGTTTTCAATAGAAATACCTTGAAAGCTGTGTTAGGTGGCAGATTTACAGACAGTGAGCTTTGACATTTAGGTGAGTTATCAGACATTGCTCACTGATTTATAAACTATGAATAATTGGAGGAGAAAACATGAAAAGACCCACCAAAGATGATTGTTAGGATCTAAGGAAGAGTGTCAATCTGTCTATTACTGCAATATAAGCCCTGTACTACTTTCTCACTTCCTCTAAATCATGGTGAGTTCCACATGTTCTCCTAACAAATCATGTTCCATGATGGTAGATTCTCAAATGGTCTTGAAACAGTTCTTGATTTCTACATATTGCCTTGGTGGAAGGTGGGAAAGCCTTGCAATATCACATCTTTTTTCTTTTGTAATACCTAAATTTCTCACTGTCTTTTGTAGATATAATCAAACGGGATCGATTTCAATCAAAGTAATTTTAGCATAGCATTCACATGGCATTGCTGGTTTGCATTATTACCTCCTTCACTGAAACAGATTTTAATCATTCCATACTTGACTCTGAAAGAGAGGAAAATTTGTAGTTGGGTTATTTCCAATGCAGCAGTATCTGAATAGTGTGTTGGACTCTTCCAGAGGCACACTAAAGAGGGGTTTGGATGCCCTACCACTGATTTCCATAGATGTATATTGGTGACAAATCATGGTTTATTTATGGCTTTTGATGGTCATAGACTTCCAAGGCTACTGTAATCAGAAGCCATCCCTAAAAAAAGTTAGGGATTTTATTAAGTTCTGCTTTCTTTATCTTCCATTTTTTAGCATTCACATTACCTTCCTCCTAGCTCTCATTCCTGGGATGCTACAGTTAAAACGCTTGAAATTCTCTTTTCCATTTCCTATCCTGTCTTTTACTCTATTTCATATCTCAGTGTAGGTGTACAGGGAAGCTCCCCAAGCACCTTTGGAGGCAAGGATACAGTGAGTGGGACATGTTGATAGGATAGGTGAGAGAGTTTCCTACTTCAGTGCAGTCCAAAAGTTGTGCTGGGCCTTACTCAGGGGGTATTTAGGGTGGACACAGTTCTGACCCCCCAAAGTTTCATTATGAAATGTAGTACTAGTATAGCATATGATGAGAACTGTCTATTTTCCCCAAAACTTTTGTGGACCTTGTTTTAGTTGGATTGAGGAAAACACATGTGAATGATGATCTACTAGTCTGAAGAATTAGTAAATTAGCTGGCATGAAAAAAATCAACCCAAATCTTTTAACTGAGGCCAAGCATGATCAGTAGAGGAAATGGGAGCATAGAATGTAGTTAAAACTTTCGGACAGTATTACTTCTAAGCCTGCCAGTGGTGACATGCTGGTTGTTAATCATTTGTTACAGCTTTCATTTCTGAATTTTTGTAACGGAGGCTTCTTCCATCCATACAGAGTCTCCTTAGTTTGGTTTATTTTGCTCATTTTAAAACTTAGCCATTTTGTAACTTTGTAAATCAGGCTGCTAAATCTGCTGTTGCTTCTGCTTTCTCTTAACAAAGGTCACATACTGGTGAAAAGCCGTTTAAGTGCTCTCAGTGTGGAAGAGGTTTTGTGTCAGCTGGAGTTCTGAAAGCACATATTAGAACACACACTGGATTGAAAGCTTTCAAGTGTCTTATATGCAACGGGGCCTTCACTACTGGTGGTAGCCTCAGGCGACATATGGGAATCCATAATGACCTTCGACCATATATGTGTCCATACTGTCAGAAAACATTCAAAACATCACTAAACTGTAAAAAACACATGAAGACTCATAGGTATGTTTATGTTTTTTCATGTGAATCCTTCAGTGTGTGCTTTATCAGGCTGGTTGGATTAGATTGATCTCCAGAGGCCCATTCTAACCCTCACCTTTCTGTGCTTCTGTATTTAAGTGGATCTTCCTTAAAGGTACTTGGAAAGGTAGCTTTGCTCTGTAGCAAATGCTGATAATTNTAGCCTTAAACCAGCACAGGGTAACAAGCACTTTGATAGCTCTGAAGATAGAGTAAATTATGGTATATAATAAAAATAAAAATCACAGGTATAGTTAGGATAGCTCTCTAAATGAAGCCCTTAAAAAGACTCTTACCTTGCTTTGCAGATATGAACTTGCACAGCAACTTCAGCAGCATCAGCAGTCTGCTTCAATAGATGATTCTACAGTAGATCAGCAGAGCATTCATGTTTCTACACAGATGCAAGTGGAGATTGAAAGTGACGAACTACAGCAGTCAGAAACTGTTGCAACAGATCAGCAGGCAATTCTAGAGTTAGACCAGCAACCAGTAGTAGGCACAGAAGAAACAGCACTAGAACAGCAGCTGGCTAATCAGCCTTTAGAGCAAGATGAGGGTGAGTATTTGAAATACAATAACATTCTTCATAAGGTGAGATGAGAAATCCTCAGTTACTGTTTTTCTTCAGAAATTTCAACAATCTGAGTTTTGAGACAATCCAAGTAAACAACTAGAAAAATACGCTGAGTAAAAGTTAACTACTTAAAGTATATTGTACAATTTCATTCACCGATACTTAGCTTCACTGTTAAAAATATAAAAAGATTAAGGTTTGCACCACGTAGTTGTATCACAGTATCACAGTATAAGCAAGGTTGGAAGAGACCTCAAAGATCATCAAGTCCAACCCATTACCACAGACCTCGAGACTAGACCATGGCACCAAGTGCCACGTCCAAACCTGCCTTGAACACCTCCAGGGACGGTGACACCAAAACTGCTGAACAAATATGCAGAAAAATAATACTATGTGCAAAAACTTTACCACATCATCTCTAGTATTAATACAAAGCACTGCTAAAGAGTCTGCTTAGGAAGTAATACCTGTGTTTTGAGATGGGACTAAACAACACATTTCATGTACCTATTCTGTTAATAATGATGGAACAATGTATTTTGGGTTTGTGTGTTTTCATAGTGTAATTAGTTAGCAGGTACTACAGAGGAATATAAACAGAGTCTACAATAAGCAAAGATTTAGAGAAGGCTTTGAGGAGACCTTATATAGCCTTCCAGGATCTGAAGGGGGCCTACAGGAAGGCTGGGGAGGGACTATTTACAAGGTCTTGTAATGACAGGACAAGGGGCAATGGGTTTAAACTGGCAGAGGGGAGATTGAAACTGGATGTTAGGAGGAAGTTCTTTCCAGTGAGGGTGGTGAGACACTGGCACAGGTTGCCCAGGGAAGTTGTGGCTGCTCCCTCCCTGGAGGTGTTCAAGGCTAGGTTGGACGAGGCCTTGAGTGACCTGTGCTAGTGGGAGGTGTCCCTGCCTATGGCAGGGGGTTGGAACTAGATGATCCTTGAGGTCCCTTCCAACCTTACCATTCTATGATTCTATGATTTACATACCTGTTCAGCCAATATTTTAAAGTTTATTTTTAAAACAGTAAAAATTCAATTACTATAAAATACAAGGTTTTGGGAACAGTTGAATTGGCCATTTTTTAAATTTTCTTTTATTGATTTTTTTTTTTCCTGCTCTTTTTATTCCCCACTTCTTTTTTCTTTTTCCCTTCTCTTCTTCCTTTCCCCATCTCAGATCGATTTGTGACATCCCAGCATGCTTTACAGGAAAATATCACTCAGTTTGACCAACAAACTATTACACAGCAGTCATTTGATCAACAGGGGTTATCACAAGGTTAGTAATAAATAAACATTTTTTTAAAGTGATTTTTACAAACTGAGAATCCAGATATTCAAGTAAGTGTAATGTGGAGACCTTGCAAAACCTTGTTCTTTAATTACTATTTTGAAACTATATTTAGTAGAATATTTTGTGTACTTAGGTGGATTTTACTTTTATGAGGCAATGCTTAGTCTTTACAGTAAGATGTTTATAGTTGGGCATTTCATCTTTTTTCCTCAGTTGTGTTTGAAGTTGCTGTGGCAGTAGACAGTTTGCACATCTCTCTCCCTAATTATACATGCTTATAGTCTGAAAGATCAGAAATGTGGCCTTAAATTTCACTGAGTAGCAACTGAGATTTGTTGTGGAAAAAGACAGTGCAAAATATAATCACATAGAAATTGTACTTGCACTTAACCACAGCAGTTTCATTTTGTGTTTTATAAAGGTAAGTAACTAACCAACTAAAAGATTGCAAACAGTTAGAAACCATTTTTCCCTGAGAAATTTGTATACTGTGCATAGAATGAAGAAACAACTGTGTTCCTTCACTTCTCACTGCTGGATTTCTTGAGTTGTTGCTTGACAGAAAACTGCTAGTTTTGTTCTGGATTTGGGAGGGTTTGGGCAGAGGGAACTGAGATGTGTTCAAGGGGTTTTTGGTTTCGGTTGGGAAGGATGCCTCAGTTAATGACCAGTTGATCTCTTCCTCCTTGATTCTGATTCCAGCAAATAACTACATAGTTACTGACTCCCAGTTATGTAAATGATACTCCATCTGCTTAAACTTCTCAATTCTTAATTTCATTCCTTGTTTAATTGTCTAGTGCCTTTTGTAAAAGCGTAATTGACCATGCTGAAACCGTGGAAAAATAGTATAATTCTGTTGCTGATTACAGTTCTCTAGATTATGCTGCTTTGTATCTAACTAAAAAATTTAATCTCCACCTGAAACAGTTCCAGTTAAAGCCCTGCAGATTGTTTTCTTTGGTTACCTTTTACAGTTTTCCAAATGAATGAAAAGACACTAGAGAAAAAAAGTGCAACCTTTCACTCTGTGTTGCTCTCGAGTGGTGGTGGGTTTTGTTTGTATGCTTATGGCTCCTTTGAATTTGAAAATCCAATACATAAATGTTATTTTTTCATATTTAGAATTCAGTTTCTATGTATGCATATCTCCATTAAATATTTCATACTGAGTGATTTCTTGGAGAGGGGGAGAGACTCTTACAGATCTCACCAAACAATTTTTTCATCGTCAGAAGTTTAGACTGATCATCGGTGCATTATAAGATTGGTACAGAAATCAGAACGTTTGTGATGTGAACTATTTTTAAGTCTTTTTTGTTTTAAGATGTCTCCTATTCTACTTGGAATCTCATCCACAGATTCCCAACTCTTTGAAGTTTCCTTGAAGATCCTGGAGCCCTTCAAATTTTTTGAATTTCAGGTAGGTAAGCATTTGCGCGGATGCATGCGTTAAATTGGTCGACCCTCTCCCTATGTCTGCATCTGTGCTTCATGCTCCTAATTTCTTTTTCTGATAAGCTAGGCAGCCCATTCAAGCTTAAACCACTATATCTTTTTTTTATCCTTGATGTTTATAGTCTTTATTGTTAAAATATTTTGGCTCAGTGTTTTCTTACAAAACAATGTAGGAATTAAAATCTTTAGGGAAGTTTTCCTATTCATCTTTTTTGTAAGGAAAAAAAACATCTTTACATTTCAGACAAATGAGGCAGATCTCTAGGTCTGCACAGACCTGCCAGAGTTTTGTTTTGTCCTTTTGAAGTTTGTTTGTAAGACTTTTACAGAATTTCTAACTTAGTCAGATTTTCCTCTTGATGTCTTCAGACTTGTAAAGAAGTGCAGATCTTAAGAAGCTGCTGCTGTGTGATGATCTATTATTTATTTGAGCTTGATTTGAAGACTGAGGAAAAGGACTTCAGTGTTCTTTGTAGTTTGCATATCCAGGCATCTTCATTTAAAGCCTTTTTAATGAGGTCAGAACAACCAAATGGATCTTTTATCAGAAAATGTCTTTGGACTATTGAATATCATCTGTCACCAAATGTGTTTTCATATAGATTGCCACCTATTCTTCCTTTCAAAATTTCCCTGTCAGCATGGTTGAATGTTAATAATTCAATTAGTGGTGACAGAGTGATCTTGAACAACTACAAGAAGTCCAAATACTGCTGTTCCATAGCCTGTACAAACATGTCTTTGCCCACCATACTGCTATTTTGCTTTCCTAAGAGGTTGATCTGCAGTCTCAGGACTTGAAATTCCACTTCTTCCACTAATTATTTACAATGATCCCAGTCAGTACTGTTCAACTGGTTCGAAAGGTTGCCTAGGAAGCAAACCTGCAGAACATGTTAGTTGCTGACCCCTACTGAGATGCCCTTGTGCATGAGGATACATTTGTAATGTTAGAATTCCAATGATCTGTCAGTAACAATGTCAACTTTTGTTTAAACTAAAACACTGTATTTACTGTGGACTACCATACTGCTGTTTTCTTGTTCTCATGTGCAGGGCACATTTTTCTACTAGCAAACTGATTTTTCACGGGTGTTTTTGAGGTTTTTTTTTTTTATTTCTTTCATGTAGAAGAGAATAGGTTGGGTGATGTCTTAAGACCAAAAATCCCAAGCAATGCAAAGGATTCTGTACTGAAATAACACAAAGTCCATTTTCAAGTTTAGAGGACTTTGTTGTAAGAGGCTACCATTGTTACGCAGAGCTTAAGACGCTCTCTGTTCTTTGAAGATTAAGCAAAAGATTCTGGAAACAGTTATGAAACCAGACAAGTATAAAGGCTCTGAACTTTATTTCTCCCTCTCCCAGGCTGAATGTCTAGGAATTTTTGGGTTTTGATTTTTTTATTTTAAAAAATTTGAGTGGAAATTGACTTTCTTACTAGTTATTGAGCAAAATGGGGACACATCACATTATGTTCTTGTTACAACATTGAATTATATTTGCTTCAGAACTACTTCCTGAAGTAGTATTTCTTTCTTACGTCCCAAAATACTCTTAAATTCAGAACTTTTCTTTCTGGGCATTTTGTTTCATAATCCTGAGATATTTCTCAGGATGTCAATAGCTGATCAATACCTTGAAATTCAACAGGTCATGGTATAGTAAATTCTTTTTTCCTTCTTAACCACTACAAGTCACTTGCTGAGTTTAGAAAAAATAAATTTTACAAATCTATTTCTTTGGACATTTAATAGTTGCATCAATTTTCTTTTTAATGTAGGGCATGGAAGTGACATCAGTTTTTCTTCATTTTTTTTTTGAGACTCCTTTTTTCATATTCTTATGAAGTGTTACAAGAATACCATTTTTCTGTAGAGGTGCTTTTAACATGTATTTGAAAATAGAAATTACCATCCCTCTTATCACCATAAAGCTTTTCATTGCTGTTCCTCAGGCTACTTTTTTTTTTTCTTGTCATTTTACTTGATAGTTCTAGGAAAGAAAATAATATACAAATTGCAGCATTAGGTTTAGTGCTAAGTTAAAACCTGGCTAGTAATGTTCTCAAGATTTGTTTACATTATTGTTAGTTTTCAATCTATGGTGCAAGCTATTAGCATACAAGTAGGGTTTTTTTCCCCCCTCATTGATGTCAGTGTTCTTCTGCTATGAAAAGTGTCCTTTAGGAACATTTCTGCTTAAATTTAACACATCCCAGTTTTTGATACACTGTAATTCAAAACATTCTTTAAGTGTTGCTTTTTTTTTGGCCTTTGATGCTGTGATCATCTGATACGGGTTTGTTTCTACCCTGTTTTCATATTCTTCATCCTTTATGTCCACTAAAGGCAAACTGCACAGAAATAATAAAATTACTGGCTGTACCTTAATTATGGATGCTTGTGATATCATTTTTCCCCACATAACATTTTTTTTTTTTAACATTAGTAGTATTAGGGCTTAGAGGGGTTGATAAAAGAGCATCACTAATGGCATTAAAAAACCCATCAAACTGAGCTGTATTTCTTTGGCTCTGAATCACTGATACTACCATTTCATTCATCCATTTAGAAAAAGAGATGATTAAGATCTGATATTTCAGAGGAAAAAAAAACTTTTAAAATTTGATTTTTTTAATGCTGGAAATGTGAATGAAAAATGTTTATTTTCTTACTTTGCAGTTTGCCTTTGAGAGGCGCTACTTTACTATTATCTAAAGAGTGGGAATATGTGGAGGAGATCCAAAGTAGGAGAAAATGGGGTTACTTTGTCAGAAACTGGAGTTCTCCTATTGGGTCATCTCCTCCACTCACCCGCCATCCTCCCCACTGAGCTTTGCATCCTTGTGATCGGCTTCCAGTGTAGTTAAGGGAGCGTGGTACCAACGTGGATAAAGGGAGATGGGTCAACCTGTTTGACACATGCATGCTTACATACAAGAAATTCAAAATTTCAATGGCTCTAAGGTAATTGTGACACCCTGAAGAAACTTCAAACAGTGTTTTTCTGTGGAGGAGATTTTCCAATAGAATTCCAGCTAATGGTAAGTAACCCTATTATGCGTATTATGTAGATGCCACAGGCACTTGTGTGTTTTGACACTCAAGAGTGAAAGGTATGAAATGAGTGTTACTCTGTGGTAATACTGCCTGATCTTTTTTTTGTTTGAAGGTAGTCTTTGAAAAAGTGTGTTATTATTCAAAGTCCAATTCAGTGTGTTTTCCAGGTTTGTGACTTTTTAATTTCTGGCAGGTTTTACAGTCAATGACAGCTACAATCAACAGACTCAATTTCCAGCTGTACAGCAGCTGCAGGATTCAAGCACACTTGAATCTCAGGCTCTTTCAACAAGTTACCATCCACCAGCCCTTCAGGTTCCAAACACAGACACTATTAACGTAGTAAGTACTGCTGGAAGGCAGAATTCACTGTTCCATGTTCAGCAGTGGGTTTCTTTGAACTAATATGTTGATGATTAGATAAACTGAGAAGCCAAAAAAGCTTTGTGGTTTTTCTAGCTTGCTTTTAACAACTGGAAAATAAAAGGGCAGAGGGAAGATAAGTGACCTGGATACCCGTTACTTCAAAGAGTTGTATGTTTTGATGCTCTAGGCTTAAGAAAGGATATAATGCTGTAAAGTTGGATTATAAGTCTAAAACTAAGGAAAGGACCTAATGCTACAATTTTACAGTATTGCATTATATCCTGTCCTAATTCCTTTAATTTCTATGGATATAGATATGATCAAACAATAAAAATAATATTACAAATGTATAGCAATCATCCATGGAAACTTGCATATTGCAGTCTATGCCGTTCTTTCATCTCATCTGTTCAGATGAGAACCAAGCTGTAAAAGAGCTTAATTGCTAAAAGCCTAGTTTAAATGTGACTTTATGATGGTCTTCAGGCTATGTACTATGTACTGGTCCTATCTGTTGTAGTAGTATGTTTACCATGATGGCCTGCATGTATTACTGTCCCTTCATGCTTGTTCACGAAAGAAAAATGTCAGTCAGAGAACCGAGGTGGATTTCAGGATCTAGAAGAGTTTGAGTGATTACAGCCTGCAGGCTTTGGAGTTTTGTTCTCTTCAAGTCTTAAAATGTACTGTCATTCCTGAGGATTATTCTTTGGTGGTATGTGCTGAAAAAGTATTGAAGTCTATTTCAGCAGATTCAACTCAACCCATGACATTGTCAGCGCTACAGTGCATTTTACTACTCAGTGTTGGGGTCATACTGTTTAAAATGGCTGCTTTAATGTTAAATTTAACCCCTCAAAGACTAGAAAACATACAAGACTTGTGATGTGGTTTTGTCTACATTCACAGGCAAGTTAAGTTTCCCAAGCTGCCTGTTCATTCCAGTTCAGCAGGTGCCCCTTTTGTTGCTTTACCTTTTCGCTATGAAAATGAGGACTCATTCCACCCTCTAAATTTCTTGTAAAATATTTATGAAAGCATAAATTTGATTACTTGTGGTGACTGTAAATGCTGTACTTTTTCTTTCCTATTTGTGTGATGTTATTTCAGTATTCTGTTACTAAAACTTACTTGAGGCTTTTCATTTCTAGACTACTCGCTTGATACAAGATCAGCCATCACAGGAAGAACTTGAACTGCATACCCAGCGGCCTCATTTTCTTGAGGATAATGAAGATCAAAGCAGGCGTTCATACAGGTTTGTTACACTTTGAGGTTCTGTCACAGAATTCCCTGAATCTTTTATGCCTAGTAATTATATGCAACTAATGAAAACAATCTTCTTCTAATAGATGTGAGTATTGCAACAAGGGCTTTAAGAAATCCAGCCATTTGAAACAGCATGTGCGATCCCATACTGGTGAGAAACCTTACAAATGCCAGCTCTGTGGCCGTGGCTTTGTTTCCTCAGGAGTTCTTAAGTCACATGAGAAGACTCATACAGGTAACAAAGTAAAGCAGCTCTTTATTAGCTTAAATCACTTTAGGTTCTGTAAATGTCCTGTATAAGTAAACTTAAATGGCATGCTACTTATTTGTTTCTGTTACTTTAAGGAGTTAAAGCATTCAGCTGTAGCATTTGCAATACCTCCTTCACAACTAATGGCAGCCTTACCAGGCACATGGCAACTCACATGAGCATGAAGCCTTACAAGTGCCCATTCTGTGATGAAAGCTTTCGAACCACTGTTCACTGCAAAAAACATATGAAAAAACATCAGGCAGTCTCCTCAGCTGTAGCAGCAGCTACAGAAACAGGAGGGGGAGGTAAAATATTTAATTTTTACTCTTACAGTCCTTATTACATTAGAAGTACAGATGTTTCAGTGGGTTGCATGAGTGCTATAGCAATAGTGTTCTAAATTAGCCTTCCAGCATGCATAGTGTCTAATGCTCAAAACCACTGAAATTGTTCAGTTACAGTTATTTAAAGAAAACAGTTTCCTCAGATTCTGTCCAGTGTATTCAAAGTATTGTATGTTATGTAGCTATTTTGGTGGCTTAATAAAGTAGAAAATGTTTTGTCCTGAATTACATACCTGTATGTAGTTGTTGTAAAAATAAAAATTACATATTGCCCAGGGAGGTTGTGGATGCTCCCTCCCTGGAGGTGTTCAAGGCCAGGTTGGATGAGGCCTTGAGTAACCTGTGCTAGTGGGAGGTGTCCCTGCCTATGGCAGGGGGGTGGGACTAGATGATTCTTGAGGTCTCCTTCCAACCTTACCATTCTATGATTCTATATCCAGCTAATAAAAGAAATAGACATGAGTAGTTAGACATCTGAAAGAAATTAAGTCCAAGCATGTAATGATGGCCATGTGTTTAGTAATAAACCCTTCTATTTCAGTAATTTAGTCTGACAGATGAAATAGTTGTGTCCTTTTTTTTTTTTTTTGATAGTAGCATGTGTTGAAGATGATGATGAAAACTCTGAGAGGACTTCCAGAAAATCTCGTCCTGGTGTCATAACTTTTACAGAAGAAGAAACAGCAGAACTGGCAAAGATTAGGCCCCGAGAAAGTGCCACAGTCTCAGAAAAAGTTCTTGTCCAGTCTGCTGCAGAGAAAGACAGAATTAGTGAAATCAAAGATAAGCAAGCAGAACTGGAAGCAGAGCCCAAATATGCCAACTGTTGCAGTTATTGCCCCAAAAGCTTTAAAAAACCCAGTGATTTAGTCAGGTAAGGAATAGAAAATTCTTATTTTCAGTTTTCTGAATTGTTTAGCAGCAGTTTCATATGAATGTTTTATGTCTAAGCTAAAGTTTGATCCCTATTTATGTACAATTTTTTTCTTTTTGAGGACATCTAAAAAATGGGTAAAAATGTTACTTATTCTGAGTATGACTATACTAGTCTTTTAATATTTCTTTTCCTGCATCATTAAAGTAATTATTGTGAAATTTTAGGATAAATTACTTTTTCTTGCTATAGGAATTACATTGAAAAGTGTGTAAAAATCAAAGAGATTCAAGTGCTTAAATCATTGTCTAGGAATTACATTGAAAAGTGTGTAAAAATCAAAGAGATTCAAGTGCTTAAATCATTGTCTAGGAATTACATTGAAAAGTGTGTAAAAATCAAAGAGATTCAAGTGCTTAAATCATTGTCTTTTACTAGTTTTGCTTACTGCGATGTTAATGTAGGTATTCAATTCTAAAATTAGTAAGACACAAAATAACTATTGCTACAAACTTCCACATGCAAGTAGATAATTCACACATACCTGTTTTCTGGAATTATTAGGCATGTTCGTATCCATACTGGAGAGAAGCCATACAAGTGTGAAGAATGTGGAAAGAGTTTCACTGTAAAATCCACCCTGGATTGTCACGTTAAAACACACACAGGTCAGTTAGATTTCAAACATCTTTATTTAGGAACTGGTTACTTTCTTGGCAAGCTGCTTTAACTGAATTTTTTTTGCAAGGAATGGCATGTTTCACTATGATCTGGGAAATGACACAGTGAATGGCAGGGCTAGGTGAAATTCAGTACTTAAGGCACCATCAAATGAATCATTATGGTATCTGTGTGTGGTAACCGTATCGTTACAAATTTCTATATTAGTAGCCTTACGAAGTAGTCAGTCTTAGCTCATGGAAAAACTCTATATGAACGTATCTGTAGTGTTTTAATTTTCAATCTGCTGTGGCATTTCAATGCTAAATGGTTTTGCTGAGCAAAAAGGTCCAGCTGGAGGCTTTTGTAAAATTAAGTTAGAGAAAACAATTGTAAACATAACTGTGCTCCCAAATAGGTTGAAGAATAAAAATACAAAACATGTAAGCATTCAGCCACTTGGATCATACAAATTGAATGTAAACCTGATTTCTGTAGTGTTTAGTTTTTGCAGTAGTGTCTTTGTATTCCTGAGAGAGGTTTGATTTTAATAGTAGCGTTCTTCAATCCCTGGTTTGTGTAAGTTGAGAAAAAACCCTCTGAATCCTGCATGTTTGGTTCTTTGAGCTTCTGTAATAAGTCAAATTCTAAACTGAGTAATTTGTAAAACTGGCTACAGTTTTGCTAAGGTGCACTGTAAGTTCGGTTTTTAGAGGGGTCATTTGGGAGTTTTTATCTGGGTGAGTTTTGNGGGGAGAATGACCTCCCTGCTTCTCTTAGTGAGTGTATTTGTGATTTCCACTTTTGTTTAGTAACAACTTGTGTGTTACACCAAATCTGGGTAGGTTAATATCTTGTCTCATAGCATATGCTGCTATCTATGGAAAGAACAATGAAGGAATTTAGTTCTAGTCAGTATGTAGGTAAAACCTGAAATAGAAGAATAAAGTTGCTGGAATTTAAAAGGAAATGATGATAGGACAAGGGGCAACAGATGCAAGCTGGAGCATAGGAGGGTCCAAGTGCACATAAAGAAAAACATTTTCACTGAGAGGGTGACAGAAGCCTAGAACAGGCTGCCCAGAGAGGTTGTGGAGTCCCCTTCACTGAAGGCATTCAAAATATACCTGAATGCTTTCCTATGTGACCTGATCTAGGTGATCCTGCTCTGGTGGCAGGGTTGGGCTTAGATGATCCTTCGAGATCTCTTCCAACTCCTAACATTCAGTGATTCTGTGAATGTCTGGGAAGCCAAGTACTGAAGATGTTGAGATGCAACTTTTAATTCTCCAGTTGTATGAGGTGTTTAGTTGAAACAACTTGATTAATTAGGAAGGGGAGATGAAGAGAAAGGACCGAAGCTCACCAAATAGGATTCTGCATAAAAGCTTTAACAATATATTAAGTTTTAGAAACAGGAAAAAAGTAGGATAACCTTTGCTAAGATCCAAAATTCATTTGAAAATCAGCTAAAATTGTAAAAAAGAAAGCTAGTTATTTCAAATTTATTCTGTTCCAATTAGCTTAGAATCTGTGGGATTTTTTTTAATTGTTGGTGCAGTGCTACTGATTTTTTTAGAGGTTTTATCGCTTACCTTTCTGCTTTTAAACACTTTCAGGCCAGAAGCTCTTCAGTTGTCATGTATGCAGTAATTCTTTTTCTACAAAAGGGAGCCTAAAAGTCCACATGCGTCTGCATACAGGAGCAAAGCCTTTCAAATGTCCACACTGCGATTTACGGTTTCGTACTTCAGGGCGCAGGAAAACCCACATACAGTGTCACTATAAACCAGAGACAAAGAAAGTTAGAAAGCCTGTCACCCGTACTGCAGCTGAAGGACTACAGCCTGTCAGTCTTCTTAATTCATCCTCAACGGACCCTAATGTTTTCATCATGAATAACTCCGTTTTGACAAGTCAATTTGATCAAAATTTACTTCAACAAGGACTTGTGGGCCAGGCTATCCTGCCTGCTTCAGTGTCAGGTAAAAATGGATGACTGTGGTGGTGGTGTTGAGGTCAAGTACTGAACTTTGCTTTCTATTAGAGTTCAGAAAATTATGCCAAACACAGGTAAGAGTTGTATTGAGTTCATGATTTGATGCATGATGGTGACAAGTAGAAGCTGATTTATTTTAAGAATGTGTGCTCTTCAGTTCTGCTGTGGAAGGAAAGAAAGGAAGAAAACACAGATAACAAGAAGCTGGAGTTTTAGTTTGGTAATCTGTTTGGTAATATCCTGTTGCTTTTTCTTAAAAAGGAGAGACACAAACCAGTTATTATGTAAGCTTTCAATGCTGTAAGATTTATTTTGTATTCAGCATTAGATCATGGAACAAAAAAAAAAAATTGTTCTGCACCAGTTATTTACATGAATAATGAAAGTGTGTGGTTTTAAGTGCACATGCTCTCTTGTACCTGTCCAGTGGATAATCTGAAACAAAAAGCAAAAAAACCCCACACACAAACCCCCAAATACTTTAGTGATGCCAAAATCTACTGGTGCAGGCATATATGTTAAAGAAATAAATGCCAAGGATATGAATTCTCGCCAATTGACAGTGACCACAACTGCATTAGCACATTGAATGTGCTACAAACCATTCTTTGCCTCTGAGGCCAGCCGTTGTAGAGTACCCACATGCTTCATGTTGCAAGAAAACAATCTTTTGAGAATGATCCTTGCTAACTTCTAAATTGCTCTCATGAATTATTTCCTTAAGTGCTAGCTGGCCTCAGGCAAAGTGTGAACAAGGGACCCTTTTAAGAGCAGAAGAGTATTCAAGTGCCTGGAAATGTTCCCTTGTCTGTCTGTCATTTCTGAAAATGAGACTTCAATCTGTGCTACTTTGGCACCTTTTGCAATACATGTGAATGATTTTGAAGGTGTATCCACAAATTCACAGTAATGAATCAGTCTCATATTTAACCCTAGCCATTCCAATTTATCTGATTTCACATTAACCATTGTCCAAAACCAACAAAAACTCATGGTTCTTTGGAAGATAATAGTAAATGTTATCTGACAAGCACAGTTAGCGATGTGTTTGTGACAAAAAGCTGCCAGGTGTTTGCTTGGATTTTTCAGTGAATGCAATGAGGAGGCGTCCTTAACATGTTTCTATGTCCTAGAAAGAGACAGGAACCTTCTTAATTAGTGATGTGGATTTTGCCCAGAGTAGGCATTTCTTTGGTACATTGTAAAGCAGATTTATTATACCAAAGGATTTTGGAGAGGGAAGGGTGGATAAATGCTTTTTAAGCATCAACCAAAGGAAAATGGCTGATCATACTGAAGCTGTTGGGAGAACAAGGTATGTCAAACACAAGGTGACTTTTTCCTTGTGTTCTCTCAAGACTTTCTTTAGAGTCTGTTCAACATTTGAAATTCAAAAGATTGAATTTTCTAAATTCAAAAGATTTGGAGTTTCAAATGCTAATTTACCTTTGTTTCCACCTATGTGAGTACACAGGATGAACTTTGGTAACTTCTTGAACAATGTTTGTGCAAAAACATGGCAGTACCTTTTGTGTGCCTGTCTGTTCAGAATGTACAGTACAAGGAAGTGCTGCTTGTATTTAGGTGCAGCACACTAACCAAGGAAATTCCTGCCTAATTTCTCACCCTGGAGTGGGAACTGGTTTGTAATATGCTGGCTACTAGTACTTAAATATTTAACAGTCTTTAAAGTACAGAGAACTTATGAAGACTTAAATATTCCCAAGTAGATCACTGTCTATTTTTAATCAGCATAAAGAAATGTTTGTGTTTGTGTCTAGCTTTTGTTTGTGTCTAGCTTTTGTGTGTGCTTAGTTTATAAAAATAGGCAAGCTGAAAGAGGCAGTCAGTAATGTTAAAAGGAAAACCATTATAATATAACTGTTTTCTTTGGTAGCTGGAGGTGACTTAACTGTGTCCTTGACAGATGGTAGCTTGGCCACTCTTGAAGGAATACAGTTACAACTTGCTGCTAATCTGGTTGGACAAAATGTTCAAATTTCTGGAATAGACACCACCAGTATTAACAACATAACATTGCAGGTAGGTTGCTTGCAATTCCCTTCTTCTAATCTTGTAGAGTTGCTCTGAGGGCTGAAGGAAGTTTAAGGAGCATACATAATTCTGGAAGTGATCCAGTGAGTGAGCCACACAGCAATACCTTGCTGCATCAGTGTCAGAAGAATAGCTGCACTGTGGGGTTTTGTTCCAGTTTGGTTTCTGTAATTTTTAATTTTTCAGGTGTTTTCACCCTTCTGGCAGATTGCTTTAAAATCTGAATGCATTTTTCTCCTTTTAACTATATTTTGTCTTTTCATTTCAAAAGCATTTTAGGGTTCCCATCCAACCCCTCAAAAGATACCCCCCTCAGTCCCGCTACTGAAACAAACCCACCCAAATTATTGCACAGAATGTTTTTTTCATTAACATAAGACACCTCTGTTGTTTAGCAAGCTCTTATTATTTGGATTCACAGTTTAAAGTCCTGTTGAGCTTGTAAAATCAGTGACAGAAAAGGATGGAATGATTACATTATAAAATTTTGTATTTGAAATGATGTGAAAGAGTAATTTCATGAACTTGGTGGTGTTGGATCAGTTTTACAGAACTGTTGAAGGCTGGAGGAGATGTCTGGAGATCACCAAGTCCAACCTCATGGGCAGGGAGGGAACATCTTCAGAGTTGCATTGGGTTGCTCTGAGTCTCTCTATTCAAAAAGTTTTTAGCATAAAATAAGGAAAACTATATTTTAGTTTTATTCTCCCCAGAATAAAATGTCTATCTTATGCCTATTGAGAGCAGCTGTTTAACTGTGAAGTGGGGGGCCTTAATGAGCCTTAGGAGCTGAAAAACATAATTTCTGATGTCGTCTTCTCCCTGCCTTTTCACTTTCAAAGACCTAAAGACAGTGATAGGCATTACATGCAAGAGTGATACAGTACAGAGTGCCAGCAGTGTGGGTACTTGGTGACCAGCATGCTCATACGTAGCTGTGATCATAGAATCATAGAATGGTAGGGTTGGAAGGGACCTCAAGGATCACCTAGTTCCAATCTATGTCCCTATGTCAGGGACACCTCCCACTAGCACAGGTTACTCAAGGCCTCGTCCAACCTGGCCTTGAACACCTCCAGGGAGGGAGCAGCCACAACCTCCCTGGGCAACCTGTGCCAGTGCCTCACCACCCTCACTGGAAAGAACTTCCTCCTAACATCCAGTGATTTCCCAACCATTGTTTTCTTTTCACAGCCTATAATCTATTTTTTTTCATTAAAATATTCCAATTAGCCTCAAACCAGCACAAGAGTCTACAGGGAAAGCTGCATACTGTTTACATAGTGACTTTGGAGCCTGTCCATATGCAGACATTTAAATTACTGTTATCATCTTTGTATTTTAAAAGGTTAGATATAAAGTTTAAATATTATATGTGCTCCATACACCATGAATACAAATTCTGGATTTGCATTGAGAATATTCACTTAATTTGTATTTGTGAACTTCAGACTGATCAGATTGAGAACTTGCTTTTCAGATTGATCCAAGCATTCTACAGCAGACGTTACAGCAGAGTAATTTACTTGCTCAGCAGCTAACTGGAGATCCAAATATGGCTCCACAGAATCCACCCCTCCAGGCAACAGAGAATGCAGTGCCAGCTAACGTGGTTATTCAGCCTATATCAGGCCTGTCTTTGCAGCCCACAGTAACATCATCTGCTAACATGACTATAGGATCCCTATCTGAGCAGGACTCCGTGCTGACAACTAGCGCTAGTGGTAAGCAGCGTCAATACTTTTATCGTGCGTGGAATGTCTTAGTTTTACTTGTGGCATCATCTTTAGTGAGACACTCCCCTGCACTCTGCAAATGTCTCATTTAATAAAATAAGCATACTGCTCTTGTGTGAGCATCTTCAGCAGATTTTACAACTTTGACTTACCATTTTTGAATATAATTTTTTCAAGAGGCTGACTATATAATGAAAGTGCTGAAGAATATTTATGGTCTTTACAAAAATCTTTGTTCTGATGATCCTAACTTGCAGAGGAATAAATTGATTATGAATACAGTTTATTCTTTGGAGTACAAGTTCCAGCATGTTACCTTGGCTACATGTTCTATGGTAGCCCAGAAAATAATGTATTAATTAATACATTAATTAATAGTTGTGTCTATTATAAAGAAAATGTCTTCATGGATTTCTTTTTTTGTTCTGCCTGCTTCAATTTAGGTGCACAAGACATCTCTCAAGTCATGACTTCACAGGGTATGGTATCATCATCAAGTGGACAACATGAGATAATGTTGACCATAAATAATTCCAGTCTGAGTCAAGTTCTAGCTCATGCTTCAGGTTCTACTACTACAAGCTCATCAGGAAGTCCTCAAGAAATCACTCTTACAATATCTGGTTTGTATTTTTAATGATCTTTAATGGTGCCAGATCTTCACTTTATAAGATAGCTGTAACAGGAGCATTTGTTGATATTTTCACAGTCCACAACTTTCCCGTGGTGTATTTTGTATGTTTGCCAACTTCAAACAATAGTCCCCAAATCTGCTTTTGAAAATGAAATACAGTTGCTTTGAGGACTCATGTTAGATTCGTTCCCTGTTTTCTTTATAACCTTGCATCAACAGATGCTGATCTCAGTGGCAAAACTTGCATAACCACTTCTGATTTCCTTACTGTGCCTCACCTAGGGTAGTGCAACTCCTCACTAGTACTGGGACTAGGCAGGGCAGCGAGTGGGGCATGAGTTTATTTAATCCAGTTTTCCTTAAGTGCCTGCAGAACTACATTCTAATAGAGGTTATGATTGTTCTTTGAGGTGTACTGTTGAGTCTTTTTAATATGTAGTTAATGCTTCAGGTTTCTCTGTATAAATATAGACAGACTTCCTTAGTGTGGCTAAGAGACTGATTATATATACACTATAAATATATTTCTGTTTCCTCCAAAGATAGTTTGTATTTTGTTTCATGTTTCTTTTACCCACTTAGCGTAATATTCAGTGCTTTTCTCTTTCCTTTCTTTTTTCTTTTTCTCTTTTTTAATTGTTTTCCATTTACTGTAGCGTGTTTAATATTTTTAAGAGTCATAACAATAAAATTTGTGTTAAGGTATTAGGGTCTCTCATCTATGTTCACTCATCTAAGAAAAATGGGAGTATTGGTGTCCAACAGCGGACAGAATCTGCTTTCAGTTTCTGTATGTTCTGTACTTGTGGGCTGTTTCACAAACTGAACACCATGGCAAGTGATACCTTTACAAAAGAGGACATGTTCAGTGCAATTCATTATCCATAAAATAGATTGAAAAAGTCACTTTTCTTCAAAGATTACCTTTTAGTTTGCTAGATTTTTATAGTATCATGAAGGTGGTGCCTTGGAACTAGCTAGGTAAGACCAGTATTTGTCTAAATATTAATGGTCTCAGGCATTTCTCTACATATTCATATCTAGGAATGCAAAATCACATCTGTACTAAGAAAACAGATGAACCTCTGCATAGAAATCCGTATGTGTAGAGATTGATTTTGTATTTTGGTTGTATTTTTCTACTTTTATTGTTTTATGATGACTTGTTCATAGTTAGAAGTAGAGTAGCAGAACAACATCAAGACACTTCCAGTTATAACAGGCCAAATTTCTCTTCAGGCCAAGATCTTATTCAGCATAATGCTGGAAGCAGTGATCTGAATAGTGGCTTAAGGCTGGCAGCGCCAACCATCAACAGTCAGACTACAGGTGCTACATTAACTATAAGCAATGACCAGCTTCTTTCTCAGGGCACTTCACTAAGTGCCTCAGGTAAGCTACAGTGATTTTTCTAATTAAAGATAGTATTTTGTTAAAAATAAATATCAGATCAGGTAACTTAAATATGAAAAGGAATAATCTTGCATATTACAATTCAGAAACTGCATGGCTTTGTGTTTTTTCCTCACTAATTTTAAATTGTGAGGACAAATTAAATGAAACTTTATTCCACATAGTAAAAAGAATGAAAACAAGACAACACAACTAAAATTAGTACTCCAAGGCAGTTAGAGGAATATTGAAAGACTGTTTCTATAAATTGGAAGAAGAAAATTGATACATTTACTGCAGACAGACGGTAAAATATCTTTTTATTTCAAATTTACTGTAGTATTCAAATTTTGAGACTTTAAATATGTATATTAATTCCTACCTGTGTTTATATAGACACACAAACACATGCAGGTACATAGTTGTTTGTATTTGTCTATGCTTTCAACCAGAGCAGCAGGTTTCATTGGTTGCACAGATTGGTTTCAGCAAGTTGCACTAATTCAATAATTGAATAATGAGTGAATAATTTTATTCACTCTTACATAAACGTATATTTCTCTGTCTTTTTTTCCTTTATCTGCCTCCTTTCCTAGCTTCCTTTAGTGCTCATGTACATCTGTAAAGCAAATCCACTTTGTCGTAATACTGGGGGAAGACTGCCCCAGAGTATTCTCTAAGGTTTGAAGGTTAAGGGATGCTCTTGTGTAATGAATTAGTACATGAGATAGTAAAAAGAAACAGTTGTGTTGAGCCTTCTGTATCATCATGTAAGGTTTTTGAGGCTTATCATAAACCAAGAGTCATGAAGCCTCTAGTCACATGTTGGAGAATCTGTAATAAATTACTATGCAATGGTTATAACCAAACTGTTATGAAATACTTCTTAAAAATAAAATGCCTTTTTTAGCTACTGTGGATTATAGAATCATAGAATGGTAAGGTTGGAAGGGACCTCAAGGATCATCTAGTTCCAACCCCCTGCCATAGGCAGGGACACCTCCCACTAGTACAGGTCACTCAAGGCCTCTTCCAACCTGGCCTTGAACACCTCCAGGAAGGGAGCAGCCACAACCTCCCTGGGCAACCTGTGCCAGTGTCTCACCACCCTCACTGCAAATAACTTCCTCCTAACATCCAGTCTAAATCTCCCCTCTACCAGTTTAAACCCATTGCCCCTTGTCCTGTCATTGCAAGACCTTGTAAATAGCCTCTCCCCAGCCTTCCTGTAGGCACCCTTCAGATACTGGAAGGCTACTATTATCAGCCATGTCTCTTGGTTAGAGTTAGAGCATTGTATTATGATGTTACCAAGTTTTGGCTTTGTTGTCTTGAGTTGAAGTGTATTTGATTGATTGGTAATTCTGAAAAGTGGTCAGGCTACAGAAATGTGTAACCTGAAACATCTTCAGGCTCTTCCACAATTGGTTATCTGTCATGTGCCATGTTACAAAGTTAGTGCTTTGTGGAATTATGTCCATCAAGCTACATTTAGATACAATTTTTCTGATTTTAATATCTAACTGATACATTTTAACACATGATTAGCTGTTTAACTGATTTGTTTGCTTCTAAAATAGAGGGCACAGCAAATGAGAAATAGAACTTATTGAGGTAAAAAAAAAGTTTGCAGCTCAGAACTTATGCAAGTAACTTTTTTCTCTTTTGCATCTTTTCCAGAACTTAATACAACAGGTGGAGCAAACCTTCCTTCAACAACACCCATATCTCAGTCTACAGTTTCTGCCCAGAATTTGGTAATGTCTTCATCAGGAGTTGGAGGAGATGGTAGTGTCACCTTGACACTTGCTGACACTCAGGGAATGTTGTCAGGTGGTCTAGATGCAGTTACACTTAATATCACTTCACAGGTAAGAAATGCTTTTCTGAACTGGCAAATAAACTGCTACTGGCTTTCAGGACAGGAATTGGAGATTTTGACTAGAAATTAGTTTTGTCCTCTAACTACATAGTACTTGAAAATTCAGTTAACTTTCCTTCTTTCTGTCAACCGTATATGAACACTAAAGCATCTCTAAACATAAACTTTAAATGGAAATACAGATAAATTTGGCCTTTTTTTTTCTTCTAATGGGCAGATAGGTTCTGCTATTTCAAATGAGGTCAATTTCTAATGATAAACTGTGTACTTCATCACTGTTCAGTAATTCAACTTAGTATTCCTAAACTGGTTAATATGGTAAATTTTTCTTTTCCTCCTTGTGGATGTGAAAATGGAATAGTTGCAACAGTTCCTTTTGCAGCAAAACAAACCAAGACATAATCTAAACTGCCTGTCTTTAATAAAGAGTAGTATTCTAAGAAATCTTACAAGAACAGTGCTGTATGGACTAGCACTTCCCAGTAGCTTTAGCATTAGTTTTGCTGTTACCTTAATTTAATTTGGGTCATGGAGACCCAGAGATGTGTTGGCAAATAAAATATGTAGAGTAATGAGGAACCAAAAGTAGTAAATAAATTTTCACTTTCTAGTCTTTTAATATTAGAGTCATTGTGTGGTTGGCAATTCAGTGCAGATTTTACATCTGAAAATTTGACCTATTTATTTTACTTTCTTGGTTTATCTGGACTTAAATTGTTTTTTTCTTTCTTACTTCTGACCTGAATTAAAATGTTTAAATATATATAAATGAAAGACTATTTGTCTAGCATATGGTGTGATTAAACCTGGTGAAGCAAAATCTGTGGGGATGGTTATATTCTTCCCTCTTTGCAGTTTTGCTGTGGGGAGGCTGAGAAAAGACTTTTTAAATAGCTCTTAACAACACATTTTCTGATCTCTGGCATCACAGTAACAAAAGAACCTGTACTTCCATTTCAGACTTTGTAGTAAGTTAAGGGATTCTGTTTGGCAGTGTTGATGTTTATTAATAAGACACTATGCCTCATGTTAAGGCAGGTGTAAATAAAAATGAAACATTGTTCTGGGCACAGTCTGTGTTGCAGGAATTGTGATGGACAGGTAGTACATAAAGGTACTACTTTTTTTTTTTGCTTAAAAGTCTTTAATGTAGAAATAGAAGTGGTGGTAGTATATTAGTAATTGTTTGTCTTAAGTAGTAGTTTTGTACCTTGAGCTCATGTGAGTTGGGAATAGGTTTAATTAAGAGATTTTACAATAGGAAGATATTGTGGGAATACCATGCAGAATATAGAGGGTTAAAGTGTCAGCTTCAAAGGAAAGCTGCAACATTCAGCAGTTGATGAAAGTCTGGAAAAAATTAATCAGAACTGAATCTCTGCTCTTACAGACTTCCAGCTGTTGTTACCCTTAAATTGTTGGACATAAAATGCAAAGAGAAAAGCAGAGAACAGTAACATTTGTTCAGATAGGATTCTGAAACAGTCCTTTTCAAGGGAAAAGAAAAACAAGTGGCTTTAGGTATAAAATTAATTTACAGTGTTATTTACAGTGTTAAGTATTCTACCTTTTGGGTGTTTTTTTCTCCACTCTTTGACAGGGTCAGCAGTTCCCTGCTATACTCACAGATTCCAGTCTCGCTACCCAAAGTGGATCAGGCTCACAGCAAGTCATACTAGTGAGCCATACACCCCATTCAGCATCTGCAAACTCTGATGAAATAACATATCAGGTACATAAAATACATTCCTATATCTTTTGCAGGTAAAAAAAGTTATTTAATCAAAATGCTGAAATGTTGCCATTATGTATCCTGAAGTAGGAGTGTCATTCTCAGATAGAAATACTGAGAACAGCTTCATTGAAACTTCTACTGTATTTTGTATCTTTCAAGTTTGGTTCATTCTGAATAATTCATTTAGAGTACTACTCCCTTTGTCTTTTCACCTTCAATCATTTCTTTCTATAACTTACCAAATTTAAGAGAGATTTTGGCTATGAATTTTGTTCAGTGAGAAACAGGAGAATCATCTGAGATATTCAGGAATGTAGAGCTGAAGCTAGGAGCAGCGCATAGAGCTGAAGCTAGGAGCAGACCAGTCTAGTTGAGAGGCATCCCTGCTGCTGGCAAGGAGGTTGGAGCAGATGATCTCTAAGGTCCCTTCCAACCTAAGCTATTGATTTTTGGAAAAGAAGCCACTGTTGTGGATGTACTTATAGAATTATGTGATAGTGTTTTTGTAAACTTACAGGTGACAGAAGTTTCTCCTAATGTGACCAAAAGCAATCAAGCAGAAAAAGAAGGTCGCATGCATCAGTGTTTCGAGTGCAGCCAAACCTTCTCTTCAGCCACCATGTTGATGCACCATAGTAAAGAGGTTCATGGCAAGGAGAGGATACATGTTTGTCATGTCTGCAATAAAGCCTTTAAGCGAGCAACACATCTCAAGGTACTTGGTTATAACAGATATTTGCTGTGTTAATTCCTCCTTTTCTTTTGGACTGTTTGTGATATTAGTAGAAGCTTGCTATTAGCCCTTTACCTTTGCTTTCCCAGTGTGGGAGAAGGATTCTAAGTGATAATGTATACACAGATACAGAAGTCTCTGATGGAGCACAGAGAGGATTTTCATGCATATATTTACTACAGAATGGAAAATGTGAATGCTTGTCATGTGCCAGAGAAGGATCACTTACTATATAGGCTTATGTATGTTGTCACTGCTAATCCTGATTTCCACATGGCTTCCTACAATTCATAAAACTTATCTGCTTCACACTCTATCATTTGATTTTTTTCAGATGTTCTGTCTTGTGACTACAAATGATGCCTGCAGAGAAAACATTTGTTTTAAGATATCCTTACATTATTGCTGTTGTTTAGTGAGATTTTCTGTATAATTTTCTCTAGATTATAAACAATCATAGAATGGTAAGGTTGGAAAGGACCTCAAAGATCATCTAGTTCCAACCCCCTGCCATAGGCAGGGACACCTCCCACTAGTACAGGTCACTCAAGGCCTCGTCCAACCTGGCCTTGACCACCTCCAGGGAGGGAGCAGCCACAACCTCCCTGGGCAATCTGTGCCAGTGCCTCACCACCCTCACTGCAAAGAACAATGTTGATACTTCCAAGTCTTTTCAAAAAGCTGAGTAGTATGTTTAAGCTTTTAATTAGATTGTAGAATCTTCCTGTTAGGAAGATTGGGCAATACTAGGCAAGTGTCCAGGCCAGTATCCTATCTCAGAGATACTAAAAGGCAGTGATTTAGAGAAGTGCTTTGCTTTGTAGCCAAAGGCAATGTCTTTGTATTAAGTACCTTTTAATAGAGCTTTTTAATAGATTTCCTTTCACTTTAGTATCATATTTTAAAGAAATACACATGGTGAAGTTCACCCTTTTGGAGTGATTGTGTGTGTCAGCCAGAATATTGGTCCTTGGGCAAATTGTCATAAACCATGGTGGTGTTAACCTCTGGTTTAGGAGAAATTTTCAGAAAAACAGAACAAAAAACAGAACAGCATTGATACTTGTTTTCCTTTAGTAATGATTACAAAACTGGAATATCAAACGCTCTTTAATTTGTTTTTGTAGAACTGATTGATGTTACATCTTTTTTTCATAATTATATACTGGCCCCAGGTTAACAATATGACAATGGAACTTCTTACCCTGGTATGGCTCTGAAATTATCCATTACTGCTTTTTCATGTAGGCAATAAGAAGTCCAAGGGCAATCAAAAGAGACTTCAGGGGTAGTGTGCACCTCTCTCCTTCCATAGTTGTGAGGAATAATGAGGGTAGAAACAAGAACAGCCAGCAGATGAATAACTGTGTCTGAGATTAGTGTCACTGACTGGATTGTCTCCAGGACACAAGGCCTGCTAACTACATGCAGGATTTACCCATCTCAAAGGGGAAAAAGGGTCTCTGTGCAGGAGTTAGTAGGGCTCATTTAAAGAGCTTTGAACTAGATTTGAAGGGGAATGGGATAAAGCCAGACCACTAGATGTAAGCCTGAGGGTGGCACAGCAATGTTTGAGGAAAGATGTGCTAGTGAGGTCCTTCAGTCTTTGTCACAACATGCTGAGTGTACATTTGAAATGTCTCTCTACTAATAACGTGTGCAGCAGCCGAACCATGTCAGTGGAGGTAGGGGATGCAGATCTGTACAGCAGCAAAGATGAAAAGTTAGTTGATGTGTGAGAACAATGAATTAGGGCTTCTCCCCCCCAAAAATGTGGCAGAATCAATAGCCCAGCTGAAGTGCATCTACACAGATACATGCAGCATGGACAACAGCTACAGCTTCTTTCCAGGTAGTTGTAGAGAGCAGTAAGGTCACCCCCAAGCCTCCTTTTCTCCAGGCTAACCCAAATTCTCTCAACTGCTCCTCATAAAACTTGTGCTCTAGACCCCTCGCCGGCTTTGCTACTCTTTGATACGTACAGCACCTCAGTGCCCTTCTGAACTTGGTATTTGAGGTGTGTCCTCACTGCTACCAAAGAAATACTACATATGTGTGTGAGGCTTTTGCACTTCAGAGCATTGTATTCCCATGAACTGTTTTCAAAAGCACATATTTTACAGGACAAGTATAATTCTATAAAATGTATGAATTCTGTTTTTAAAAAGTGTAAGCGACTGGCAGGTCGCTGGAACTGAATTGCATTAGAAACTCACTCTTCTCTTTAAAAATTCTATGGCAGTTATCTAGATACTCTGCCTTCAAGTAGAAAATGGGGGATGAGGGTTTGATGTGCTTTTGTTGTTTTGGATTCTTTCATGGCAGAGAGAAGCAGCCAGCTTCAGATATTTTTTGAGTAGGTCATAGCTTCTACCATTTCAATGCTTCAGGAAGTAATGAACAAGATAAAAGCAAAAGATTTTCTTCAACTCTAACTAAGCTGTGCTTTATGAACCTCCTGTGATTTCTGATAAGCCATTTCATTATTTCCCTATAATACTGTATCATTGTAATTACTATGATGATCATGTTCTTCCCTGTAACTGTCTCACTGATTTTTTTCTTTTCCAATGAAAACAAATTTTGCAGACACAATTTGCTTCAATTCATGGAGTGAGGAACAAGACTTCATAGATATCAAGAAGGCTTATTGTTTAGGTGTAGTAAAGACTAATTAGTGGTCTAGTCTGTAATGAATAGACTAGAAAAGAATATCCACTCACATTTTAGAAAGCAGACAAGTACTTACAGTACTGTTTCACATACGGTTCTTGATTAGTTTTTAAGATTACATATGTTTGTATTTGCTTTCTTTTGTTATCTGAGTTGTATCTCAGTATTAATAAAGAGATATAAATAAGAAAGTTAATGGATAACAAGAAACACTCCTTTAAATTTACAAAACTTTTTGGACCCATCATCAGTGAAGTGAAAACACTGAAGTTAGAACTCTTACTAATGCTTCTTTGGTACTTACCTACCTGTGTAGCAGGCAAGAGGGGAGATGAATGCTGTAGAGAGGAGGGAAGGAATCCAATATTAACTTCCAGCGCTCACTTGCCCAAATCTATGTTTGTAAGTGAACAAAGCATTGCAAGTGTGCTCTTTCGTAGTTGTATATTTTATCTTACCTCAGATAATTATTGAAGGGACTAATGTATGCCAAAAAAAAAAACCTATTGCATTCAGTTATGGACAGAGTTTTTTCAGAAATGCATCAGCCTTACAAAGAGTTGCTATGCAAATCCAAGTATTTAAAAGAAAAAAAAAACAAGCAAAAAATTGTATGCTTTTCTTCCAACGTGTCTGCTGATGACTAAAATGCTTTGGGTTTGTCTTCAAAGTGTGAATGTATTTCTATATTAAATATTGGTGGTTTTTGTAATGGTCTGAAATGTGTTTTTTTTTCTGTGCTGGCTTAGGAACACATGCAAACCCATCAGGCTGGACCTTCACTGAGTTCCCAGAAACCTAGAGTGTTTAAGTGTGACACTTGTGAAAAAGCTTTTGCTAAGCCAAGTCAGCTGGAGAGACACAGTCGCATTCACACAGGTAACAACAGAAATTAACGTCAAGATTCTCTGATTAATATAGCAATGTTGTATTTGGAGTCTTTGCTCATGGTTTCAGGTAACTATCAAGCTTAAAAAGAAAATGTAGATTTTGAACTCACAGAGTTTAGAAATTAAAATGTGGAAAAGCAGACTTGAATTCTCAGAAACTGATGTTTTGTTTAAAGCCAAAAGATCACACTTCTCTAAATTTCTCTATATTTTGGGACTGGTAGTACTGAAATGGTAATGTGAATGCATGAGCTTGTACCTAAGAACTTGTCAGTCTTTGATACAGATAAATAAAAACATTTTAAAACATTGTTTAAGGTGGCGTAAAGACACTGAAACTGATGTTCTCCAAGCATGTAGAATGTGCAACTGAGCAAATGTGCTCACTTATGTTTAACAGCAGGCAGTCTTGACTGCTAATACTGACTGCTATATGCAATGCTTTGCTGTCATTGAAATACTTAGTTCATATGTTTCTTATGCTTGTATTTTTATTGTGTCATATTCTTTGATGTTCAATTATTTTCTTCAACTGTTAGTCTATAAGACTATGCTGACTTCAATGCAGCACACATCTTCTGTGATAAAAGTGCTTTTCAGCTTGAAGCTTCTGCCCTGCTGCACACAGGATACCCCAGCTCTTACCTTCTTCACCTCTGTATCTTAAGAACAGTGCTTTTAAGAATATGACCTCTAAATACAGGAGTCAGTTCTCTAAACAACAGCTTTTTTTTCTATACCACTCTTATCAATAAAGAGCTGTAATAGCTTCTAGGATTAGAAAGGAGAGAGGAAAGGTAACTGTTGATGCTGAGCTGAATGGGACCAAGGAATTTGACTGCATGTGCTATAGTGGAAGAAAAGTTCAAGAAAAGGATAACTTTGTTTCTTTCAGTGATTCAGACAGAGCTTTTCCTTGCCCCAATATTAGCTTCTGGTAGTTAGCTTTTGGGTGCACTTTGTGCATTTAAAGCAAAGTTCCTTATTTCTTCCTTGAAGTTATCTTGCTAACCCTGCCATTTTTCATTGGTTAACATTGCTTGCTGGTCTCGTGATCTGTAACACAGGTTTGAATGGGCCTTTACTTTGCACCTTTAGGTTCAGCCTTGCAGTTTTTAGTATTGCATCTGTGAAGCACAGACTTATCTATATATCCAAGTGTTTTATACATGCTCTCATTTCATACATCAAAACTTAGTTTTATCTGGCTTTAACAAATGCAGTCTCATACAAACACATACACAAGCATTCTCCTATGCTCCAAATCTTGGGACAGGATGTAAATGTTTATTCAGTTGAATTCTTTTTATGTGTCTGTATGACATCTTATAGGCTATGATGTGACCTGTACTAGTGGGAGGTGTCCCTGCCTATGGCAGGGGGTTGGAACTAGATGATCTTTGAGGTCCCTTCCAACCTTACCATTCTATGATTCTGTATCTTGGGACCACTGCCAGTATTCATAATTTTAATTTAGCTTAATATGCTCTTACATATTTGTCTCTCTGTTAATTTCCTTTCTCTTAAGTTATGTTTGTGCAAGTTCTTAAAGGTAGGGTCTGTCTCGTTGCTCTCTTTTTGTGAAGCAGTTGGTATGGTGGAGTTTCTGTGTATGTCTAAGACTCTGTACTGTTTTGTTGCAAATAACAAATGATGAAAGGGTTTCCATCCAGGGAAGACAGAAGGGGAAATGAAGCAAATAAAACTGAGTAGTTTTCAGTGCAAGTATGATAGAACAGATTTTAGTGCTAGTGGTCTGGGTCATCCATTTTCAGCAAAACTTAACTTCTGGTGGATAATCAGTAACTCTTGATCAGGACAATGGCTTTTTGCAGTCATTTGTCAGCAACATTTGTCATCAATAATTGCTGCTAGTTGCAATTACTGTACTCTGGGTGTAGATAAGCATGTTTTATAAGGGGGTGTTCCCTTTTTCCCAGCTTTGATTCATGCTGCCCATTGTAATAGACACAGAGTGCTTCAGGAAAACTGGGCACAGAGCAGAGTCCCTTTATACATCTGTTTCTCATAAATCTGCACCATGACTGGAAAAAAATTTTCTGTTTTGGAGTGACTTGTAATTTACTCACTAAATCCTCAGATATTTTTCCTTTGCTTGTACTTCAGAGCTCATGTACTAGCAATGCCCACAAACTGGAAAAATCCTTGTAAACTCATTTTCATATTAATGTCATCTTACATTGTTGAAACAGCAAGTCACTCCACATGATAGTCATTCTTTCAGAAGAGAATGTTCTTTTAAAAATCCCTCAAGACTATAAATGTAAAAATACACTGCACAGAAGTTTTTGGATGGATGCTCTTACATAAATGATAGGGAAGGCTTCCCAAAGGTATGATGCTTCTCTGTGAGAAACTGTGATTTCTATCTTGATTAAACATTTCAGTGATTTCTAATGGGCTGTAGCTACTGAACCAGTGGCCAGAAGGAAAACACACTTTCTCTCCATAGCTACTGAACCAGTGGCCAGAAGGAAAACACACTTTCTCTCCATAGCTCTTAAGTATCTTTTCACTGATAAATCTGAAGGTAGGAGCAGTTTGGAGAAATGTCACCAAAATTAGAGGGAAGCAGATGCTGCCAGTTCTACCAAAAAAGTCTTTAAACAACACTAAAAAAAGGCTGTTCATCTTAACAGAATAGAAAAACTGGAGTCAAAAGTATCTGAGGAAAGCTCAATTTCACTTCCAGATAGTGAAATCATTGTTAACAAAACCAGAAAGCACAATTCTGTGCTTTAAAGGGCCTTCTGTTGATTGTCTTGTGAAGCTGGATTTAGCACAGAAGCTACAATGCATGTGGGGACACTAACATGCAAGTAATGAAGGGTGTGAGAAATTGGCCTATTAAGGAAAATTGGGGTATTTATAGTCCTGAATGTGCTCTATAGTACTAAATGATAACAAAGTGTATTTGTAAGTGCAGGAAGTGCTTTTAGAACTCCTTAATGACATACAGCAGTGTAGTCATATGTTGGTGTCAGAGGTTGTGGTGGTTGAGTGTCAAAGCAAAGGTCTGATTTTGCAGTGTAGATGTTTTACATTTTTAACATATTTTATAATTAATATGTTCTTGAGTCTTAACAATCAGTAGTATCCTGGTAGATGTGGAACAGTATGTCTGCTTTGGTAAGGTACTGGAATCACTGGTAACTATTGGCATAGGAGGCCACAGGTCCCGTATGGAATTGTGATATTAATCATAACAGGGGTGACCAAAAGTTTGGATTTTCTTTAATGCATTTGATTTTCCAGTTTCTTACAGACATCAGCTTTGTTGATTCCAGTGTTGCTTTGTCTGTGTTATTCTAAATGGTGTAAAAAAGTGATGGTTCCTTTGAGTACTGAAAAGTCAAAATGATACACTGATTTTTTTTCTTTCACACACCTATTAAATAATTTACTTAGATAATTGGATGGTAAAGAAAACAACATCAGTGGTGTAAGACTTAGAAAATATTCTGACATTTAAGTTGAGCTACTTTGAGGAAGTTTTAAGTAAAAAGATGATTTGTACTTAACTTCTGTGTCATCTTAAATGATTTTTACTGAATTCTGAACTGTGTTTTTATGTTGGAATGAGAAATCACTCGACGCATTCTTCTCTTTTATAAGGAGAACGTCCCTTTCAGTGTACACTGTGTGAAAAGGCTTTTAACCAGAAGAGTGCTCTTCAAGTCCACATGAAAAAGCACACAGGAGAGAGGCCTTACAAATGTGACTACTGTGCAATGGGATTTACACAGAAAAGCAATATGAAACTACATATGAAACGGGCTCATGGTTACACTGGTACGTAGCATAATGACAGTAACGGTGAGTACAGAAAGCCATGTGCTTGCTTCACTAGGAAAGCACAGAACACTCTAAATTATTGAAGAATTAGGCATTATTAGCAAAAAACCAGAGCTGATGAGCTAGCAGTTGCACGTGCAACCCCAAAAAGCAGCTTGAAACAGAGATTGGTTACTGCTTATGGTTCCTCGTTTTTTTATGAGGAGCTCTGCAGTACAGAAATACAAAGTCCAAAAACTATTACAGGAAAACAATTCATTGTGTTAGATAGTCTTTGAAAAATGTCTGATGAGTTTGGAGAAAGTGAATTAATTGTGTATGACATTTCCCAGCGTGGATCTTTATTCCCAAGTGCAATATTTAAATTTTTCTTACACTATGCATCAAATCCTACTGAAGTCATCTTTTCCTCTTGTGCTTTGGCAGGTCCTGTACAAGAGCCTGCTAGTCACCAGGAGCAAGAAGGGGAAGATATTAGTCGTGCTCTGAATTTAGAAGAAGTGGTACAAGAATCTTCAAATGAATGGCAAAGTATAGGCAATGTTTTTCGATGACACCTTGAAGTCTGAAAGCTAAAAATATTTCTGGGACTTGAATTTCTTGAAACAATTTTTCAAGAAAGTAAAAGTTCAGTTTTACAGTTAAAGCGTTGAAAAATATAACAATAGAATAATATATTATAGGATTGGTTTTTTTTTCAATTAATTACAAAAAAAAACCAAAACTTCAAAGGATTTTTTTTTTTTAAGCTTGTAGAAGAATATTGGGAAAACATCATTTATTCTGTGCTTAAGTGGTCTGTGAATCAATGAACTCAGGTAATACTGTATCCAGTTTCAACTTCTAATTCACAGCTGGTATGTCTGTTGGAAAAATAAACTGGAACTTTATATCAGAATAGAATGATTCCCATTTTTAAAGGAGGCAAAGAGTAACTGTGGAAAAACCATGAAACAGTTGGTCAGCTTTTTTTTATTATGTGTTTAGAGAAATAATTGAGGTTGGAAACAGTGCTATGGATTACATGCATGCAATATAAAGTAGTTTTGTTTGTTGGGTTTTACGAGGCACAGGAAAACTATTTCTGTTTTAAAGGTTTGGGTTTTTTTAGTACATATGGGGATGTTTGTTGAACAAAACAAAAAAAATGCCCTGAACTTAGGGTTTTTCTTGAGTGAAACTCTGGAGAGGGAGCATGCTCATTTCCATTCCAACCACAGAGGCAGTTAGTTGTTGATTTTTACATTAAAAGTCTGAGTTTTCAAACTCAACAATAATTATTTGAAGAGAGTCCAAACTAGAAGAGGTTCCAGTTAAAACCTCTTCTTTTATGTCTGCTGTATTGGATCAGCAGGTACATATCTCAGTACCTGTGGAAAACACAGCCATATCCTATATCTGGGAAGTAAACACACCATTTTGTGTTAGCAGAGAGAGTTAGATGCACTCTAGTTCATGTACATTGTACAATTTTCCCTAGTGCTGTAAATTCCTCATTACTTGCTTTCTGAATTTTGGGAATTCATTCCTTTCATTTGTCATTTTTTAAGTCACTGTTCCAGCAAAACTACCTAAGTAATTCTTGGAAAGGTGCCACTTGTAAAGTATATTCATAACAAAGAAACACTGGAGTTAAAACCATAGTCATCTTTTAGACATTCCAAAGACAGAAGCTCTTTTCTTATTCTTTGTTCTTTGCAGTTTTATTTATATGATACATATATATAGATTATATATATGTGTGCTTGTATGTATATATATATATAT